>LPNX010182045.1:2135-41563 GCA_001517045.1 Pseudotsuga menziesii | reverse complement strand
GAATTGCTTGTGGCTATTAAAGCCATTTTACTTCATTGTAATTATCTATCTAATTACTCTTTGATTAATGAAAAGCATTCACAACTGCAAGCCATTTTTTCACTGTTTCATTCTTCAATAACTGAGTAAATTGCGTGATCTATCATGTGAGTTGTGTGTTTGTCCACAGATCTATGTGCTCAATTTAATAGAGTTTCTAGGCAAAGCCCAAGTACTTCCCATAGTTGAAGAAGTCAAGGACTTATGTTCTCAAAGACAGTAGAGTTGTTTTGACTTAGTGTAAATTAGTAAAGTTTAAGGCTTACTCAGTGTCATGAAATGAGTTGGGTTAATTATTGGGTATGGTGTAGTTGTTTGCTTGTTCTTCTAGTATTTGATTGCTGCAATATGGTTTATGAATTCATCATGGTAGTTGTGTATGCAAGCATAAATAGAAATTGTAAACAAGTACAGTGATTAACCTTGAATGTTTCCTGGCCTAACTAGATGTCTACCTCACAATGATATTCCTCTTCAACCAAGAGAAGGTGTTGGGTTCTCAACACAATGGGACTAAGCCCATTCGTATATCCTCAGGTCACCTCTCGGATGCTAGGTTGGTCAATAGGGAGGACGCTTAGCGCCATGAGAAGCCATCCTTTTCTACCTCCTCTACCTTCCAAGTCACTCAATTTTAATGTTTTAGGAACAATATCATGGAGTGCCTAGATCTATAGAGCTTTCCCTTCGTTGTATCCCATAATACCCCGGAGGGTGATGACTGGGTAGAGGAGGAAGGGGAAGCAAGATCATTGATTTTAAGTTGATTTTAGTTAGACTAGGTTAATTTTATTAAGCCATAATGATTTACTTAACATTTACACATTGTTCATGAAAGAAAATGTAGAAAATAAAATCAGAAACTGAAATTAAAAAGCCCAAAAATGGGTCGCACACCTGTAAAAGTCCCGTTTTTGCGAATTGGATTCTGATCAAACTGTGAGGAATTACCTCAAACGGTTGAAAACCCACTTCGGAAACAGGCCCTTTTACCCCTAATATTGAGCATATTCACAAATGGCTGAACTATTTGGGTAGAAAACGAGCCCAAACAAAGGTGAATTTTCAAAAATTCGGTTTGGCCATTTTTGCACAGTTGAGTGATTTGCAAACAATGAATGGCCAACAGTAAATGGTACTGTGGCAAAATGGGATTGGATTGGCCTTGAGGAGGCTCAAAAATAACTAGAAATTTAAATAAACAAGAATCTAAGATGGATTTAACATGAAATTTCTGAAAAACTAGGGAAATTTTTTTAAAAACTTGAGAATAAAAAGTTTGGCCCAAGGATCTTGTGGGGTCTCCCCAGTATGGTCGCCAGTTCTGTAGCAAGGATTTACCCCTACTATAGGGGAATGAATGGATCCCTTATGCCTATAGGGAACAAGGGTAGTTTCCTGCTAATGGTAAATGCAGAAAAACGAAATGGAAATAACAGAAGCAGAACAGTAAACTAAGCTAAGCTAATCTAAACAAGAAGAAGAAGAAAATGGCAAGAACTGTAAACTAAATATAATGGTAGAAAGAAGAAAACGAAGCTATGGTGAACCCATCTGTAGAAAAAGGGTTAAGGCTCCACCTCCTTAAAACCTGCAAATAAACCCTAAGCTACAAGAACCTACAAAACAATGTTAAATAAAACCTGCAAATAGAACAAGAGTTAGAAAACAAAGCATGTTAAACAACTAAGAAGCAAAAATAACACACGGTTATACCTTCTCTTGGGTGGAAATGGGCCACTATGCCCTAGATCATGGGAGCACCTCTCTTGGTTGGGGAGCAATGGGTCAAATGGAAATGGAGATGGAAGGAGTGTGGGTGGCTTGAGAGGCAAATGTGTCTCAAGGCATCCACAGAGATCATAATGATATACAAGGGAGAAGTGTTTTGAGAGTGACCCCCCACCCTCCTTTTATAGCTTTTCCAAGGGTTTTTAGGGTTTTAAGCCCTTGGTTAGGGCTTTAGCCCCTTCTTCCCTAACTTTAGCCCCTTCTTGAGGGCTTTAGCTCCTAGGGGGCTATTTTGGGCTCCTTTTTGGGGTTTTTAGCCCTTTTTCTTCATCCTTAGGCTATTTTGGAGTTGTGGTTGGTCCAATGGAGTGATATGAAGGTTGTGAGATGGTGTCCTTGGGTGGTGTAGGCCATTGAGAGCTATGTGGGGGATTTTTGGGTTAACACACCTACCATCCCTCGGTGTAAGAATCGATCAACATATAATAAGATGTGGATATGAGTCCAATGTTTTTGTGATGAGTTACCTCATAGACATGTATGCAAAATGTGGGTTTACAGAGAAGGCACGTGAAGTGTTTGACAAAATGCATCAACGAGAAATATGTGCCCCCTCTTGCTTGTGCAACCCCAAAGGAAGAGACGAGAGTGAGAAACGATAATACGAGGACTACCGCAGCAGGTTTTGACCCCGAAGCCCTTGAGAGAGGCACCAAGGCTCAGCGTGAAATTGACAGCGCTCAAAATGCCAAAAATGTGCGATTTCATATATTTTGTAATTTATTAATGGTTTCAAATGTCAATGGATGCTGTATTTCATCAAAAGGGAGAAGATGGTCTAGAAATATTGTTCCGCTATTGGGAAATTTTGTTCAGCAGTATCATTTATTGTGTCTCTTTTCCTATTATATATGGAAATGTTCAAAAAATTGTTGAAGACATGTTTTTGTTGTACATATTTCACAGCATTAGTTCACTTGTTCAATTGTTTCAGTTCACTGTGTATGTTTGCAACTTTCTGCTCACCCACCTAATCCCTTCCATGCTTCCTGTGTGCAATGTTTGCAACTTTCATTGTGGTTGTGTGTCATTCATAAGCCTAGATGCAATAATATCTTGATCAAACAAAATTTATAAATTTATAAATTAAAATAAGATTAATAATTACAATTGAATATTTAAACTTAAACTTTAATACTTAAAAATCATATATATGGTGATTGTGAATTTCTCTATTAGTAAGAATAGAAATTTTTAATTTATAAAAAATCCAAAACCTTACCAAATATATTCAATATATCATTAAACTTTGACATCAACACATACTTCTTATTTCTTACATAAAAAATTGGCCTTTCTCTTGCTAACCCTACCCTTATTTTGTTGTAAACCGTTTTGGTAATTTACAAACCATTTTCCCTATTTGATAAATTTATTCCACATTAAAAATTTACTCTCTTTCTTGTTTTCAGATAAGAGAGGCCCATAACAAGAATTATACTCACAGGAAGAGGGAGCGAACAAATACTCAGAGATGGAGGAAAAACGAGCAGACTTTTAGTTGAATCGAGTAAGTGAAAATGGCACTGGAAGAGTCCAAAGAGGTTGTTGCGCGCATGGTAGATTCCAAAGACATGGTGTAGTAGAACAAAGCTCTAGATTCTCTCAGTGATCATGTTGAGGACATACAACTTAACTCCATGAGAGTTCATGAGGTTCGAACACCACACCCCTTACCTCATGATCACATTTTTTTAAATGTAAAATTATTGTCTCAGCTCATGTAGTTTTAACTATTAAATTTTGCACAGAGGCCCTCTTCCTATACATAGATTGTAATATTGCACGGTGGAATCCTATTTCCTAGATATCCATAGGGGTTTTCTTTCCCAGAGGAAGCTCTCGTGTAATGCAGTAGTGGATAAAATGGTAGAATGAGGTGAAATAGCTAGGCATTATGGACAACTATGCCACATTTAATTTTTGGATAGGGGGCAGCTCCTCATAGGCCGTCGACAAATGATGAAAGCTAGAGGAGGACCGTTCCCTCAAGGTATTTCCGGCATGGCTCTCAAAGGTCAAGGGATTTCTAGCATGGCTCACTAAGGTACACCGGTCTATTTTTCATCCCCATTTGTTTGCCCTTATTTGATGTATGTGATGTATGTTGTTGCTGTTATTTGCATTTTCCACATCAAATTATATACTTCTTGTGCCCTGTTTTAATACCCGATTGTCATCCAAGGGTTTGTGTGAATGTTTATAGATTTTCATAAGGTTTCATTTCCATTGCGCAGATTGCAATGGCTATTGGCATCTTTTTTGATTTCCCAATATGTGCCAATATTTTCTTTTTCATCCTAGAATTGAAAAACCTAGTTGCTGCACGAGGATTTTTTGAAACCTTGCACGAGAAATCAAACCCTATCATATATTAGTGCTTAAACCCAAGGTCATGCTAGAATCCTATGATGGATCTGCTGTTAATGGAGTCAAACAAGATTCTAGTGGCAGTGGAAAAAAATTGATAATCAACACCATCTGAAGTGTAAAGAGGTTGAAAATCAATGGTTTGTGAATTCCATTGATTATCCTACAGCTGTCCTTGATTCAAAGCTTAGGTATCAATGGGTAAAAGGTCACCCTATACTAGGTAGGGTGATCAATCACGGTTTGAATCCGGGCATCTTTAGCTGAGTGGCACTTAAGTTTGAAGTATACGTAGCTGGATGAATTCTATTTATTGAGGGTTGGGAGTCACTATTTTAATATATGTAATAACTCAAATTATCTAAGAAACCGCCTTCATAATTACATATATAAATACTTTGAAGAATCGCTTGAAAATAGGTTATTCATCTCTCCTTTTTGGGACAACCGATCCAATGAGTAGCCAGTATTCGGGGGTATCCGAGCTTGCTCAAAGTAAACCATGATAACATGGAATACACCTTTGTAAAAAGTAGTTTAGCTTCACAAGAGAGATCATCATTGCAGAGTGGGAATCCCTATGAAACTGAGGCAAGGAGACACCCATTTCAAAATGGGAAGCATTATGATTTCGAAGGAAAGAGGAAGAACAAAAGCTCATATATGGATCCATACTCAGAAGAGAATGATGAACATGAGGCTATTACTGCTATTAGGGAGCATCTAGGTGATGAGTATCGAGAAGATAGCGCGCCACTGAGTGTTGAATTTCCCCTTGGTGCATTCGACGACTCTATAGGTGATTCTTTTATCTGACTCCCTTTTCACCCCATTAATCTCCATGGCTGGAAATAATACAAGACTAAAATGCAATGTGAGTTTAAAGTTTTAAACTTTATATTATTAAATTAGTCTAATTAATAATCTGCTTGGAAGTTTCGAATTGTTGTTATAAAACTGTTTGCTTTCCATTGATATTTTACTTGATATATGCTTTCTTGAGTAGAGCCCTAGTACCAGGGTAATATTGTTGTCCAAGATCACCAGAGAATGCCAAAGAAGATGATGGAACAAGATGCTCACAAAGTAAGTTATTAGTCTTCTTGTTTGGCATTATGTACTCTCCACTGACTGAGTTTCCACTATCTGTTGCGTTTCAACTTTCTGTATTCAGATGCCTTTGTTTTGTACCATCTTGGTCAGTACTATTACATATTGTTGTTCAGATTTATGTCAGTTATCTAATTAAAATTTGAAAAAGACCTTAGCATTAAGGACCTCTTAAAGATCACAAAGGTGCATCAAACTTGACAAATGTTTGTGATCTTTAACTTTTAAGAGGTCAAAATTTTCTAGATTGTAGAAGCATTACTGAATTGAGAATGGTAATCAAGATGCAGATCTTGTAAGGATTGCTGCTGCAGATGCTTAATATATATATGTAGAAGAATTATTCAACAAGGAATATAGGAGGCTAAAAAGAGTTTTACATGCTTCAGTAAATTTGTTTGCTTGTTGATGTATAGAAAACTTGACATATTTTGAGTTCTTTACACTACAAGTATATTGATACCTTTGGGCCTAGGGTAATGCTAAGGAAGTGGGAAAAACTACCTTCATCTGAAACAGTGAAGGAAATAAATGAAATCCAAGGAAACTTTGGTAGTACTCATTGAACAGAAGTTGTATATTGCCCTTGTTAATTTGAAAATAAAATAAAAACTAATATAGTCAATTTGAGAATAAAAGAAAAAATAATATTGTCAAATTGAGAATAAAAGAAAAACCATGCTTTAGGATATGAGCTTGATTAGATTCCTAATTGTTGTTTGGATTTGGGTTGCTCCATGTATTCATGCCATTGTTTGCTTTGGATATAAATACTTCATGTGTTTCCATTGTTTGCTTTGAATTTAAATACTTCATGTGTTGCCATTTTTTTGTGAATGATAAATATTAAATTAAGTTATGGGATAGATTTTGAAGTTTGATGGTTTGGTAACCATGAAGCGTGTAGGGTGTTATTTCTGGTAGTTTTTTGAAGCCAATTTGTTTTTGAATCTGTGAGCAATATTTCTGTTGGAGTTGCCAAAAGTCTTGTGCTTCTTAAGAGTGAAAACATCTCACATGTACATATACAACTCTGTTAAAATGACCATAATATCAATTCTGAATGACATAACAAGAAGGAATTGTAAATAGGGGTGTGGCCATAATATGAAAGTGACTGGTTTTTTATGATTATGTTGCAAAATTGCAATGCATCAAGCATGTTAAGGTGTGGAATATATTCCATTCCACTTTTCATGTATCTTAAGTTCTCATAATGGAATGTTGGAGTTAATGTGATCCCAAATTTACAGCACTTGTTCATGAATTTTATGCATTGTTGGTGCAACCCACCAACAAAGCCTCATCAACAGGGGTTCCAACTCTGTCGATGCCCTACTGCATGATCTCCCTGAGTACTGGCCCAAACAGGTTTTACCTTGCCAAGCAATGTCTATGAAGCAAACGAGGTCTCACCTGAGGCGTTCAAGGGAGAGCTGTCAGAACCGAGTTTTTGATAGTGGGGAAGGAGGACATGGGGATCCGACTGGGGAAAACCATGACTTATGCGATCACCCTATCTTATCATAGCATTAATCATGAAACATCATACCACATCCAAAAATCAAAGAGATTTAATAGATCACATTAACAGAGAAAGGAGAAACTAAGTCGCATCATTGTATCAGAAGCAGAATCATAGCATCATAACATATCTACATAAATCGCATTGCATCATTATAACAAAAAGTAGTACTGCTGCCTCATAATAGAAATTAGATAGAGATTGAACCATACTCAACACATCTTATATTAATCTTGCACAAACATGCTACATTACATCATTCTTCTCCAAAACTGGAGAGTTCATCAAAAGAAACACAGACAAAATCACAGTGAAGACAGGACAATCCCTAGCACAGAGTGTGCCAGTTGCAATCCCAAAATCATGTCTGTTTATCATTACAAAAGTGGATCTATAAATAGGCTTACATCTTCTCCTTAAGGGTCCATTATTAACTAATTCCTAACCGCTACTGACCTATTACAACAAAATTGGGCCCACATATACATAAAATATTCAAAAAGTGGTTACTTCTCTGCTTATCGCTCTAAACGGCCCTTGCACGATGCCACATGAGCTTGCGTAGCTGCCACGATGCTCCACAACTCGCTCGCCCCAACCCCTTTCCAATAGGCCTCCAAGACAGTTTTGTGGCTCTTCCTTGAGCCATGTTAAGTTGACAAGGTGTATGCGACAGTCTTATCCTTAAAATCGGCAAATTGCTGAGCAACGTCCCAAAATTGGAGCTGCACTTTAGCAATAGTATTATGACAGTTGCTCATCATTTGCTGGACCGGGTGCTCCTCAGTAGCCATGCTGTCGACCATTTGTCGACTCTCCTGAACAAGCTAAAGTGTGGAAACAACTTTGACAGCCAATTGGCCACTAAGATATTGGAATTCATCAAGCTGCTCACAACGCTTTTGTTGGTGCTCTTGGGCATGGGCAACACACTGCTATAGATCCTTCATCTTGGTGACCCGAGTGATTTGTACCATCAGCGGCATGGCCTTAAGAGCTTACTTCAAAGTTGTTAATTAACCCTCTGCCTCCTGCACCTGCACAGTGAGTTGGTCCAGCTGCTCATCCTGAACAATATTCTACCATAACTGTGTGGTTTCCTCCATAATATCTTTGGCCTCTTGCTCCATGTGACCAAACTGAGTAGCAATTTCTTCAAGGGAGGCCTTACGCTCCGTAACCTGCTCTAGCAGGGTAGTGGGCTGCGCTTGATCCTGAAGCAACAAGTTATGGTTCTGAAGCTGAATCAAAGTCTACCCCAATCACTGGGCCTTCTTGACTAGGGTGAGCTCGGTGGGGGCGTCAACCATGTCTTGACAGGCCGAAGAGATAGCCTACTCCAATTCTCTATACTGTGCACACAGCTGCACTTGCTCCACAATTAGTTGATCCCGCACCTTTTTGAGATCCGTAATCTCTGCAACAACCTTCCGTTGCATCTCAACCTATGTCACCTTGAGCGTGTTTATTTCCTACAATTTTTCTTCGGCCAACTACACACGGACTTGATGTAGCTCCGTAGCATCCTTCTTCGGCTACTTAGTAGCATCCTGGGCTTCGGTATAACCTGTCGTCAATGCCTGCTGTTGTGCCACCAAATCCAGTGTCATGCCATGCTGCAACTTAACCAATTCTGTAGTGGACAGCTTGTTCAGGTCCAGATTCATGCTCTGTATTGGGTGCAACTGCTGAGAACCTTCTACATTTCCTGTGTCGATCGCAGCCAGGGGAACTTGCACGTTCTGAACTTGGGGCTCAGTGCTGATTGACAGGCTATCCTACAATAGAGGTTGTGCCGATGGTTGGTTGGAAACAATATCAAAAATAGATTCTAGCTTAGTTCTTACCATACCAAATTCTGCCTGGTTTGATTCATGGATTATCATAGTTGTAGCTGTGGATGAATCTGTGATGGCCTTGATAAGCCACTACAATTGATATTCTAAGTCGGATTTAGTACCATTGCCAGTATCGTACTCCTGTCACCATTTGGCGCGAGTCTCCTCCCGCATCTACTACACTGCATCTTTTGGGTCCGTGGATGACTCATTGTCATAGTTATGGGTGCTTAATTCTGGTGGGACAGGGTCTTCAGGGGCTTCTGTGGGAATCTCCTTATCTAATTCCTCTTGAATCACTGGGACATGCTAGTCGCCTAGCCATTCTTTCACAATCGCATCCAAATATGCTGTGGTGATCTTGTAAGGCAATGGTAGCCACTACTTATCGGGATCCCTCCTATATTGAATATGAATGGAGTGAGGACCAATAGCAAACTAAATGATCCTTTGATACTTGGCCACGGTGTAGGGAGAGATCCTTGGAATAGCTACAGCAGCTGCCTGTAGTTCCTCCCAATAGATCCAAAAATGAATCGCGCAATCTGTTTGGCGACTGGGTTCTTTGACCCACCACAAGTTTTGATAGTGGGCACTGCGTCAAACCTTAGTTGCCTCAACTGTCATTGGATGGTAGTCCTCTATCTCCATCCAAGCAATCAGGGTGATGAGAATCAAAATCCAACTATAAGAAAAGGGGTTCCCACTCTGAGCAGTGAGTGCATCGTTGAGCAACTTATTTAACAAAAATAAAGACCAATTTATCTGAACTCCTTCCACACATTTCTAAGCATGGGCGGAAACTCTTGAATTGCATTGCACCGGTCAATTTCCGTGAACAAATTTTCTAGCCAAAATTTTGGCGCCAATTTGCACTGTCTGCGAGTTGATACTATCGATGCGATAGGCATGAACATCCCATTGTAACCTGAAGCGCGCCTTCAGCTTCTTCGCAAGCCTTTTGTCTGTATCTCATCCATGAATATATTGCGCTGGGTCCTCCCCAGCCTTAGGAAACCCAGTAATACTCGCAATCAAGTCAATAGTAACAGGGATTGACGTAGTCAGCTAGAGTGTCCCTCCATGGAAGCATGGCAATAGTTTCTTTACACATGCATGTGCTTCATTCAAATGGCCAAAGTGGGGCATATTTATGAGCCCCAACAATCCATATTTCTCTAAGCCACTGGCCCATGGCTTCAGAATTCTCTAAACAGGGCCACCAGGTGCTATCATGATAGACTCATAGGGCTCTTCCTAGACATATTTTAGAAACAACAAGTCATGGTCATCGAAATTGAGCCTATTCAACGTAGGGATGATATCTACGGAGCATTTCATCCCTTCTGGCAGCAGTGGCAACTTGGTTGGGTACTTCTGGTTCTTCGACAACTGTCGTGGCTTAGAGCTTGGACATATGGGAGAAACTTATCCCAAAATATCATTCACTGAGACACCTCAGGGCACTGCAGACTCAACCGCTCCTAAGCTCGATGGTCCCATATTGGCAGTGCCTTCTCCCTACATTCACATAGAGGTGCGAGTTTAGCACTTCTCAGGGGGTGTCAAACTCGATCGCTGAGCCTATCATTTCCACTTTGGAATGGATGATGAACCCACTAGAATACTCATAACTTCCTCTTCCATAGCCATGGGATGAATAGGATACTCGTATTCACTCAAAATTTCAATGGCGTCAAGGCCACTCAGCATCCCTTACCCCACAAAATCATAAGATACACTCAACAACACAAACTATGCTCAACACTTAGTTCAATACTCTGCACCAAATTTACCTTCTCCTTTAGCTCTCACAACTGAATAATGCCAGCCAACGCCTCCTGCATGGTTTTTTATAATCACCTCTAAGTCCAAATCCATCATTACCAAATCTAACTGCACCATTATTTCCAAATCAGGTATTAATGATGCCAAATCCACCAGTGATCTTATGCGGCTAACGATCAGAACCCCCATTAATGTGGGTCACTTCAATAAGTGCCGCCAGCCAACTGGTTTAACTACTAGCATTTATTACTTGATTTGACCATCCCGTAGCTCGACAACTGTCGTGAATGGTCAACCAACTACTGCCAACGACTGTATCTTCTTTGCACATCCTCGCTCCTGAGTCTCACCTCTTTATGCTGAACTCATAAATGTTTTTTTTTTCCATCGCTTCAAGTGGTGTGCATCGTCAACCCCATTCTATAGGGATTCAAGTGACTACCATTAATGAGCTTTGGTAACATGACACCATCTAATTGTTGTAACTACATGGTGCCTTCAGAGGTAATAGACTAAACAAGATAGGGACCTAGCTAGTGCATTTGTAATTTACCTGGATGCTTGATAAACTTACTATCATATAACAACACCAAATATCCTATTGCAAACTGTTTGTGCTTAATATGGCGATCATGGCATACCTTTTGCCATTCTTTCACAACCTACTGTTGGAATCCTTCAATGAAGCAATCCTCATCGAGCTGAAGCAGCTGCACAACATGTTCTTCTAATGCCTGTGCATCCGCCATACCCATTGTGGTAGCAATGCACAAGTTGGGAATGATGTAATCCATCGGCATGAATACCTCTTGTCCATAAACCAACTTAAACGGTGTGTGACCTGTGAGCAATTTGCAGGTAGTATGATAGGCCCATAAAACTACAGGAATTTTCAAATCCCAATCATCGCGGTTGGTGTTTCATACCTTGGTCAGCGCTATCTCCAAAATTTTGTTGAAGGCCTCAACAGTTCCATTGGTCTGTGGATGGTAGGGAGTACTTCGCTTATGTTGTACTTAAAGCTCCTCGATTAGCTCTTTTATCATTTGGTTGATAAAGTGACTACCTTGGTCGCCCATCAGGATGCATGGACACCCAAAGCATGTCACAATGTTCTAAAAAATAAACTGTGTTGCTATCACGACGATGCAATCACTGACTGGTGCAACCTCTACCCACTGAGTTAGGTAGTTAGTTACAATGATAGTATAACAGGCACCAGTGCGCTTACCTAGTGAATTAATGGGACCTACAAAGTTGACGACCCATTTATCAAATGGCTGCAAAGTCACCTGTGGTACCAGCGGTATCTCGTCTCTCTACGATGGTTTACCAACCCGTTGGCATACATCACAACTCTTGGTATAGTCTATGGCATCGTTATTCAATGTGGGCCACCAAAGCCCAGCACGCAGGACCTTCTGGGTGGTGGCACGTCCTCCGCAGTGACCTCCCGCAACACCTGCATGTGATCCTCTAGAATAGGAACTTTCTTATGTGGTAATATGCATCGTCGTAGTATCTCATCTGGTCCAAGTTTATAGAGCTGTCTTGCAATGAGTGAAAAATCAGAAGCCTTGACGACCAACTGCTTCTTCTGTCTAATCGACATGTCTACAGGGGCGAGGGAAGTAGATAAAAACTAAACAATGTAGAAATAATAGATCAATGCTATGTGCAATGATGCTAAAAATAAGCACAGAAAATAGATCTTGCTACTAAGAATTCTCACAAGCATACACAGGAAAAATAGAGAGAACAAAAGAGACTGAATCACATGAATGAAGAGATGAATATTGGTGTGTATCCTTCCATTGAATAATTATGAATAATAGTGTACATAAATAGTGCTTCCCTCATGGGAAAGTCGAATTGTATGGAAACAACTCATAAAGCTCAAAAAGGTTGACTTACCAAAATATAGCAAACCCCCATAGGTGGATAAAGCACTTGCTAAATCTATCAAGGACCTCACGAGTTGGAAAAAGCATGAGCGAGTTGTCAAGGAAATGGAAATAACATGCCAATCCTAGAAAATGGAAAAAAACTAATGGAGGATGGGTTGGAAACAAAAGCTCCCAGTTTCCTAGTTGACTAGCTTTTATCTTATCCATAGAAAAGTAGGAAAAAGTAGAAAAAAGTAGAATCTGCTATAAGGTCCTGTATACTAATTCTAGATGAACCCAGAATCAAAAATAAATCATTCCTAGGATATGGATGGCATGCATTGACTTTAAGGTGCAAGTGGATGCCAACTAATTAAGCTAGTGGGTGAATAATTAATCAAATAATGATTAATTATTTTATCCTAAGTTGTGAGTGGGTTTAATATATTCCAACACCCCACGATAAGTCTGACTTTATGATGGTATGACAAAAAAAATGGATGCATATAGGGCCCAGCAACAAGGCTATGGTCACCCTTTAACAATTATTATGTCCATAAAAGTGAGGAAAGAGGCAAAACCACATGGGGAAAATCCTCCCTCAAGATAGGACAAGGCACAAAATTTGAAATATGTCTTCAACATATTTTCATCTTCACTTTAATGAGCTGACTGAACTACTTCTAGATGAAGGACTTGCTGAAGAAATCATGAACTCCATGATCATGCGCTGGAGTGTAGAACCTGCAAGAAGGAAGAGGAGAGACTCCTTGTATATCATCATCTGATGAAGTAGGAGAATTATCTGAATGCTTCTTGCTGCTGTCAAACTCTGATAAGCAAACATAATCTGAAATGGAAAAGAGATCTGTGCATTCTCCTTCCCAAAGAGTACAAAAAATAAGGCAATTTATTTCACACCCAATTCCCTGAATAGCTGCAAAATTGTGATGTGAATCACATGTCAATCTTCCAATCTGATGTAGCACCTGTATATATCTGATATGAGGCTGATAAAACTCTGATATATCAGAAATATTAACATATGGAACAACAAGGACAAAGTCTTCAATGGCTCCATGAGGATATAGGGCTAGACTAGGAAAATTATGAGCAACTGGGGAAAACTGATAGGTGTAGAAATCTGAATGATGGATGGGCATAAGATCTGAATCATAAGTATTTAGAACAGATACAAACATGTTAAATATCAGTCCATATATGACTAAGGTCATGGATAACCAACCATTGAAAGTTAGGAAAGACTTCAAACCATGTAAGATAAATATCACTACATAAGAGACCAATGAGGAATCAACTAGCGAGCTTGGGATTTGTATAGTATTTGGATTATTCAGAGGTATGGTAGATGGTATGGATGGTGGTATTATATGTGTATCAACCTGAAAATATTCTTCTAAATCAGAATCCAAAGGATCACATATAAGCATATCAATAGACTCATGGGAATACACTGGTAATGAATCCTCTGTATGAAAGGAGGAAATAAGGATATGTTCAAAATATTCAAGAAGGCTCTGAGTATTGATGCCAAGAACAAAGGAGGATATGCTAAAGCACATGAGATCAATTAAGGTAAGTGGTATGACACAAATAAGGCTTGATGTGGCTAAGCAAACATCCTGTAAGTCACTAGGTTGCACACCATCAATGAGAGAGGTATGCAAGAGGTGTAAAGAATTTGGCACATAGATCTCAGAATCTAAGATAGGAGATTGAGAGAACAATGAATGGGTTATAGGATCATAATCAATATCAGAAGTAGCTCCATATGTTACTTCTTTTTCATCAATAGTATCTCAAGAAGAAAAATCACCTTCAAGAGACACATAAAAAGATGGCTCTTCAATATTTGCTTCTTCATTGAAGGAGGAAGCATTCGAATCAATGAGGGTAGAAAAAAAATGAACTGTATGAGAAAATTCTTCATCATGATCAAATTCATTAGATAATTTAGAGGCCAAGAAATCTTGAGAAAGAGAACAAGAGGAGATGCTAGGTTCGCTCCATGCTTCATCTTCAATTTCCTACAAACCAAAAGATTTGTCCAAAATTTTCCAAAGCTCATATGGAAATTCAGTAGAATCTATGAGATGATATATATTTGAAGACATTCCCAAACACATAATTCCATAAGCTCTATCACAATTATTTAGCCAATCAATCTTCTCTTCATAAGACTCAGGTTCACTCAATGCACCAATGGAGACATCAAAGAGACATTGCCTCTTCAAGTATGCACTCATATTTGGATTCCAATCAGCATAGTTGAAAGGAGATAGTAGAGGAAATTTTGAATCCATATTGAAGTTGTTGATATGCTCTAAGAGATACTCTCTGCAACTTGCAAAACAAACTAGGAGAAAATCTTGTAAGCTCAACAAGCTCTTCTTCAGAGAGGGATAGGAGACTGGATGTGCTCCTCAACTCTGTAGAACTTGATCAACCTTGCTGCTCTGATAACATGTAGAAATAATAGATCAATTCTTTGTGCAATGATGCTAAAAATAAGCATAGAAAATATATCTTGCTACTAAGAATTCTCACAAGCATACACATGAAAAATAGAGAGAACAAAAGAGACTGAATCACATGAATGAAGAGATGAATATTGGTGTGTATCCTTCCATTGAATAATTATGAATAATAGTGTACATAAATAGTGCTTCCCTCATGGGAAAGTCGAATTGTATGGAAACAACTCATAAAGCTCAAAACGGCTGACTTACCAAAATATAGCAAACCCCCATAGGTGGATAAAGCACTTGCTAAATCTATCAAGGACCTCACGAGTTGGCAAAACCATGAGTGAGTTGTCAAGGAGATGGAAATAACATGATAATCCTAGAAAATGGAGGATGGGTTGGAAACAAAAGCTCCCAGTTTCCTAGTTGACTAGCTTTTATCTTATCCATAGAAAAGCAGGAAAAAGCAGAAAAAGCAGAAAAAGTAGAAAAAAGCAGAATCTGCTATAAGGTCCTGTATACTAATTCTAGATGAACCCAGAATCAGAAATAAATCATTCCTAGGATATGGATGGCATTCATTGACTTTAAGGTGCAAGTGGATGCCAACTAATTAAGCTAGCGGGTGAATAATTAATCAAATAATGATTAATTATTTTATCCTAAGTTGTGAGTGGGTTTAATATATTCCAACAAACAATGGGGCCATAGTAATCGTCTGTGATTTCAAATCAGAATAATTGCGCATCAGGAATCCCATATTCAATATTAGTGGGTTCTTCACCATTCTCAATATGTGATAGATGATCCGGGCCAGCGTTCAACTATCCTGGTTTTACCACTATTTCAAAATCAAATTCTTGGAACAAAAGTAGCCACCTGCAGATTCCCCCCCTTAACACAAGCTTATTTACTAGGTATTGCAAAGATAAATGATCAGTGAATATCTTAAAGTGTCCACCCAACAAATAGTGCCTGAAATTTTGCAGAGCATACACCATTGCCAGGCCTTCCCTTTCAGTTGTGGTGTAATTCCTTTCAACAAATGATAACTTCGTACTGGCATAAGCTATGGGATGATCCATGTCGCCTTCGCCTGGTTGCGCAAGAAAAACCCCCAGCACAGTAGAAGAGGAATCAACATGCACATGGAATTCCTTATTCCAGTCAGGAAAAACCAATATGGGTGCAGAAGCCATCTTGGCCTTCAAAGTGTCAAAGCTGCCTTGACATTCCTGAGTCTATTCAAATGCAACATATTTCTTTAGCAGTTTCTCCATAGGATCAGTAATCGCAGCATATCCCCTGATAAACTTGTGATAGTATCCTGTGTGTCCCAATGTTGCTCATATCATTTTTACATTCATCGGCGGTGGTGAATTGAGGATCAACACAATCTTTACCGAATCTACCAACAGACCTTCTTTGCAGATGATGTGCCCAAGTAATGTACCAAAGGGTGCACAGAAAATACATTTCTTGGAATTCAATGCAATCTAACGCCGTCGACACCATTCCAGCATTAACCACAGATTTTCTAGGTGGTCTTTAGCTAATCCATAGATAGTCTAGTCATCCATATAGACCTGCAGGAACTTTTGAATAAAATCCTTAAATACTGTGACAACGACACAGGAGAATATGACGGGGGCATTTTTCAGCCCAAATGGCATCACTTTATATTGGATTCACCCCCATTCGGTAACGAATGTAGTCTTATGGTGATCCTCCTTTGTGATCCGGATTTGGTGATAGCCTGAAAAATCATCTGTGAAGGAATAAACCTCTTGGCCGCCTACACCTTCCAGGACTTCATCTGTGAAAGGGGTTGCGAACGGATCGTGCATACATGCGTCATTCAATTTTCTTAGATTGAAACAGATGCATATTTCTCTAGTCTTCTTGTCTTGGATGACCATCAGGCTTATCCACTCTGATTCTTCTACCGGCTCGATGATCCCAACATCAAGCATCCGATTAAGCTCAATTTTCACTCAATCCTTATATCGCAGGTTCAGTCTATATGGCCTTTGGTGGATTGGTTTTGCATATGGCTTAAGCAAAATCTTTATTTCTCCTAAATCACCAAGGATCCCCTTCATATCGGAAAATAGTGTAGGGAACATATCTTGGAATTCATGAGGAGATCCATGATTTTGGCTATCATTTCTTTGCCCCAATAGTCTCCAATATTGGCAAATTTTGGGTTTTCTGTCGTCCCAATGTCAACTTTCCTAATGCGCAATAGCTGGTTCATCGAGTCCGTTGGTATGTCGGGAGCTGCGACACCACGAATCCCTTCAGACTCCGGGATATTAACATTTCGTATCTCGTCATCGCCTTTAGGTTCCCTGGACAAGTTTTAGCACATCATCATGGATTGGATGGAGCAATTTTCATGGGGATCAACCAGGTATGCGACAGGGGTGACTTTCAATACTATGTCACGGATAATGTGTAAAGCATTACATACCTCAACATCGATGTCCTGGAAGTTAAACATCTGCACAAAGCGAGCTGACAACTCCTCCCAAGTGGTAATGGTTCTGCGCAACTCTGTTGCTACATACCAGGACTGTGGCATTTCTTCGAGACTATGAACAAAAGTATGAACTCACTCATCTCTGGGTTGTGATGTCCATAATGTTTGACATTCAATCAAATGACTGGTGGGGTCATTCTATCCATCATATCTCCCAGCATGATTAAACTCTACATCACCAAAATAGACCATCATCAATCTCCGTCAGTGCTCCCAGTCGTGGATCGTCCGTTTGTGTGTCGCCCACCAACGGGGCGAGGTAGCCTTTAGTGCTACATTAAGAGTCAATATCCTTTGCGGTTCCAACACTTTCTTTCGAAATTCTTGAAATAACTCATAGAGTCCTGGCAGTCCTTCATAAATGGGCAACTTGAACATCTCAGTTGCAACATGTCGGAGAGACTGCGTAATTAACTCACACTTCCGAAATGATACCTCATGCAACCGATTCTACCAATTTTCTAGAGAATCATCAGAATCTGAGGATGTGGAACTTGTGCTATGAAATCCGATTTCACCATCGACAGTGGAATGGATGTAGTCCTCATAAATGTTGTATGCTTGATCCTAGATTCTCCCGACTTCATCCTTCACAGGTTCAATATAGCACCGTCCTTCCTAAGGGTCCATAGGAGCAATGACCCTAACATCCTGGTTTTCAAATGTCATAAATTGGTTTTCAAAGTTAATAACTGCCATGCTGTCACTATCCCACCCAATTCCTAGTAGCACTGGATAGGAACCACCATCCTCTACAACTTCTATCACATCAAAGTCAACACGCATTTTCATACCTGCAATGTTGACAACCAGATTCGAAACACGACCGATGGGATGAACCTTCGCCTGATTTGCTAACCACAACTACAATGGTGACCATCCTAGCATTGGCTTCCCCATCGACTGCCAAGTTTTCTTTGTCAGAATGTTGACATCAGATCCAAGGTCCAGAATGACCGAGTCAACCTCATAATCCCCAATCTAGATATTCATCCTCATTTCCTTGCCTGTCTTTCTTTTTTGCAAGGAATTCACAGCAGAATCCTTCACTATCTTATTTGGAAGGTGCAACAATGTATCAAGCTCGACAAGGGAATCTGAGTCCCTTTCCAGTGATAGACAACTTTCAAAAAACTTACCCAGAGTGCCATGCTGTCGTGATGGTCCTGCTTCTACAGATGGGTCAAAAGAAAAAGGCATGTCAATAATTTGCATCTTACCCGGATTTCTTCCAATCGCCTACTTCGCTTCAAAGAAAGTGTCTTTTTATGTTGCTATATCAAATGCAACCTTTTTCTTGCCAGCAAGTCGAATAGGTTTCCATGTTCCATCATCACCAGTTGTTGTTCCAGCATGAGTGACAATCCTGACATCGACATCCTTGATCCTAGGCTCTGCATGGATTGCTGTAATTGTCGATCCTTGATGCAAGTTCTAGGCTTGAGTTCCTGGCTGATTCATAGCTTGATTCATTGGTATATTATGATCCTAGGGAGGATTCTAAGTCAGAGTCTAATTATGCAACAGGATCTGACCTTGCAGGGGTGGCTGATTCTGCACCTGGAATAGAGGATGATTCTAATTCTGAGTGTTCTGTAACTGGGGAATATGGCCAACCTACCATTTCATGATCAATTGAGGACATTTTTTGATGTTATGATCACTGGATGCACAGTAAGTACACTGTGCAGGAGGACATTCTCTCTGATAGTGCCTGAATATCCCATATGTATAACATTGGATGGATTCTTGACCTCGGCCACTTCCTCGACCAAAGCCTCTGCCGCGGCCCCTAAAGCCTCCACAGAATCCTCCTCAAGTTCCTCCCTATTGGAACTGCGATTGAGCCTACTGCTGCTGAGGAAGTTGCTGTTGAACATATTGCGCAGCCTGTGGCTGACTATACTGAAGTCGCTGCACTTGGCTATACTATGGTTGTACAACTATTTGCGGCTGTGGTGCAAACTGCAGCTGAGATACAAACTGCGACTGAGGTTGCATAGGGACGAACTAAAATAGAGGCGGCGGTGTGTATGGTACATGTACTGCTGGTTGTGCTACTTGCGGTGGTGCTTGTACTGTCTGGGGTTCCTCCCTTTTCACAAATTATGAATCGTATGTCTTTTCTTGGAGCAAATCATAAGTGCGACAGTTCGTGTCATCATGTCCAACTGAATGACATAATGTACAGTACAATTTCTCTGCTTTGGTAACCATATTTTTCATGTAATCAGAGTTCTCATGTTGATTCCCATAGACCTAGCAGATACGACACCATGGTGCACCAACACTGCTCAATGGATTAGGGGTTCCTGATAGCAAATAATTTTGAAATGTCAGACATGTATCCTTGGTATGTCCACCTGCATGGCACTGGGTACACCAAATATCATCACAATCCTCCTTGACCTTTTTGATGTCTTGTAGCTACAACGTTAGATTGGCCAGTTGCGCCTGAATTTGATTTATCCCAACAACGGTTTCTCCTACTGGTGATGCTTCTAGTTTCATCGCGGTCTCCAGAGCCTCGCTCTATGTTGCGATCTTTTTCTTCATTAATGGTTGTTGAATATGCATGACAAGCACTGCAATGAACCATTATTTGTGCTAAACATCGCTCATCTGAAAATTGACCTGAGACATCAATGTCTTAAATCGTTGATCAAAATCCCAAATTGTCTCATTCGTGAATTGTTTGATCTCTTTCATTTCGGTGATGTACTGAGCTTCAGACTTTGACTTCTTAAATTCCTCAAATAGCCCTATCCTGATCTCACCCAATTTTTCTGCAGTACCTCCCTGAGGCACTCGTGTGAATCTCATAAACCATTCCAATGTGCGGCCCCTCAGAGTGGTGGCCAGCTAAATTTTCTTGACATCATCATCGATGGTTTGTTGAGCAGTCTAGATAGCTTCACATAAGAACCAGTACTGTTCTAGATCATCAGTTCCATTTCCATTGAATATTGGCAACTTCATGTCATCGCCCACCATCTTGGGCCTTCTTCCTCCTACTAGTGCTCTATTACTAGATTGTTGTCGACACATAGGGAAAGTCGATGCAGAATGCACATTCCTTCCTTGTGGTGGAGTAGTGTGTGGAGGGGTAGGCACACTACCATTGGGGTTCAATCCTATTGTTCTTCCAAGTGTAGCCTGAGCTTGTATATCCTTGTCGTCACAGAAAGTTCACTTCGTCCCATGTTGTTTTTCTTCATGGCATCGCACTTCGACTTCAGTAGGAACTTCTCCCGTCCTTTGCCTCGTTTCTAAAAACCTTGATCCTCCCCTCATACAGCCACTTGTTTCTTCAACGACCTTTATATTCTCACCAGAACTCATGCCCATCTACCCCTTATTTCCTTATGCATTTCCCCCCTTTCGGTCACAGTGCCTACATCCCCCACATATCAGAGGTCCACTACTCTTGGTCCATATTTAGGATACCTTTTTCATAGACTAGTTGCTTAATCGATAGTTGTAGCGACAATGTGAACCGGCCATGAGGTCCATTGAAAAATTGCCTTTCTGCTTCGCAGAAATATTTATTAGTATCAACAGCAAATTCAGTGATGTATCCTTCTAAGATACTATCCAACCATACCTCGACTGCCTGCGATACCTTGTTGCTAGTTTCCTGCAGCACCTGGATCAATTCTGGGGTCCAGGATGTCAACTCTCCTCCTTAGAAATTTGTCTTCTACTTAGCAAATTTGCTCAACCATTCATGAAAGAGTACCAAAAATTCGCAAAAGTACAACTCATGAGGACCATCATGGATATATCTATGTTGGGCTATAGGGCAGACCCGAGCTTTATACCATTAACTTTGCACCAACAAAAGACCCACAGTGTTGGCCCTTTCGGCAACAACCTGCGAACAGGTTGCAGTCTCACCCGAAACAGCTATGGGGTGCCGCAGAATCAGGTTTCTGCAAGCAGAAGAGGGATATTACTGTACCTTTATCTTCTAACAATCATAATCATAAAATGCAGAGATTTAATAGTTACTTATTTAGCTTCGCGGTTAGATAAACAAACAGTTCCTTGCTTAACCCTTTACTGGGAATTCCAGCGAAGTTAGTATTTAGCAGTGATCTTACTTATCAGTTATATGTTTATCAATGCATAAAAGAACATAACAACAAAAAAAAAACCACAACACATGATATAACATGGTTCACCCCCAGTTTAGGGGTTACGTCCACAGAACTGTGTTTTATTCAACTCTTTACAAAAGCCATAGTTCTGATCTGCGCACTTAGCTGTAGATCCCTTCAAGTCCTCAAAGCCGCGCACACAGCTGCAGGCCTCTGTGCACACAGCTGCAGATTTCCTTAATCACCCAAAACCCTCTGTACACATAGCTGCAGAGGTCATCCACACACACAGCTGGGACTTAACCTTCTTACAAACAAGCCTTAGCTTCGCATCAATTCATCTTACATCAAAAGCCTAAACTGACTTCTTTACAATAGTGCTTATTTATAGTGCACTTATTACAAATCCATGGGCTTAAACCATGGGTTTATTACAAAAAGAAGGTTTTTAATCAACCCCAATGCCCCTAATACTATTTTGAGTCGTAACTCTGCTTACAACTTCCACAAAAATCGTGGAGTTACCAAAATTAGGGATTGTTAAGGTGCGCGCCCCAACGGGCCCCTAAGATTCACCAGTGTTCTGTCCTGGGACACGCTGCTGTTGGTATGGTGGGAGAACTTTGTTGGCGAAGATAGTGAATTGCTTGTTGAGGCCACGCATGATATTGTTGGCTGCTTGCTCCTTCTCCACCAACTCCTGTAATGCTGTCGTTGAGGCTTCGCTATCCTTTTCTAGTGAAAATGCATCGTACTCCTTGAGAACTGTGAGTTGGCTGTCCACAATAGTACTCAAATCTAAGGCCTCATTAACAAGGGGATGCATATCATTTTCCAGCAGTGTTGCTTTTGTTCTGTATGACTCAATCTCCTGCTGGAGTTCCTTGCTTTGTTTTACTTTAAGCATTTTCTGCATAGGGGGCATGGTCTTAATTTCCACTTTTACTGTGTCCAACTCTGCTTGTCGTTGCTTGATGGTTTCCTATAGCTTTTGTACTTCGGGGTTTTCCTGCAGTGTTGTCCAGGCGTCAATGCTTTCTTCTAGCAACTTGGTTGCGCTGCCAACGATATCTGAGATTTTTGCTGCTGATGCCTGAATGTCTGCGTGGCGCTGCTCTCTGACCTCTGGTGGGATTTCTGGGATAATGTGGAGTTGAAGCTCCACAATATGAGCCTCATGCTCTACTTTAAGCTTCTCTATTTCACTGCGAGACTGCTGTGCATAGTCTTTTATTTTGGTGGTTCTTTGCTCCAGTTCTTCCTCATTCTGGATGTCGAAGTCAGGAAGACTTCGACATGCCTCCTCCAATACTCATGCCAATGTGACATACTTACATTCTGTGTCGCTCTTTCTCTGCTTCGCTTCCTTCAACTATACTGCGAGGCTCTCGTTCTGCTTCCTGGTATTTTCCAACAGTATTTGTGAGTGGAGGTCTCGGGCTTGGATTTTCTTCACGATGGCTAACTGACAGAGATGTAATTCCATCATGGAAATCTTAGTGTAATCTATTCCAACTATCATGCTCATCTCCGCACGAGATGCTGTGTCGGTTATGATGAGCACGACACTTTAGACTTTTCCCCAGTGTTCTCTAACCGACCATTGTCTTGTGTCTGGCTGTGCAAGTACTGGGGCACTACTTGTTGCAGCGCCCATCACTGATTTTTTTGCTAACTCCTTCAGCTCCGAGATTTTATTTGTTACACCAGTGATGGAATCAAGATGTGTGTCTGCAAACTCGGACCATTTCTTGGTGAGAAATTCTGTGGATTTTGACAGAGCCTGATTAAGCTCTTCACTGGTCAGGTCATTGATATTCTTGTCTTTTGATGCTTTTGTTTTCTTTTGGGACTGAAGTTTGGTCACTTCTTCGGCCTCTGGTGACTTGCGCTTATCTGGATGATTAGGGTATGATATATTTTTGATCGACTCCTCTTCTTCTCCTTCGTCTCCGCCATCTCCACCCTGGTCGCTTTCACTCTACTGCGACTCAGTTTGCTCTTCTCTGTCCTCTGGGGGGTCTTGCTGCTGCGTCTAACTAGGGCGAGCGCCCACATTTGTGACTGGAGGGATTGGGATGCTGGGATTTGTTCCTTCATCCTTCAGCCATTCAGTCGGCCACTGCTGAATTACCGCGAGGATGTCATCTTTGGTCACCACATATGGAAACTTCCAGCATGCCTTCATCTGATCTGCATGGGCCTGGATAAAGACATTGTGCATGTCGGCCCTGAAGTTGGCCACTCCATCATATTGAGAGAATAACTCATTATTGAGCCGCGGGGTCTTGACAATCTCATATGAGATACTCATGGCGTAAAAGGCGAACACAATGTTCGTCATCTGCTGGGATGCTTTGTCCTGCGACACCCAGAGTGATGCGTACCTCACTGCACTTGACATTCTTGGAGGTAGATCAATAAACTGCGCCTCGGTGTGCTCTTTCCACCTGATCAGGGCAATAAGTACGATCAACCATGAATAGTGAAAGGGTCTACCTTTTTCCTGCGCGTCGCGGGCATCTTCAAGAAATTCCTTAGCGATGTATGCTGCCCAGTTGTAAATGTAGCCTTCCGCATAGTTCGCAGCAATACTTACAATCGGGGCAGGCACTTCATATGGTCTGCACTTTCTCATCAATTTGCAGGCTAAGAGTTCAGCTGCGAAGCGAATGTTGTGATGCTGAATGGCTGAGGTTTGATACCCTCGCTTACCTTTTGTTAGCCTGAAGCGTTCCTTCATGCTATGTGCTAGCTTCAAATCTTCATGCTTTCCCAAAAACTCAATGCTAGGGTCAGGTCCTTCCTTCGGCAGACCCGTAATTTGGTGAATGAGTTCTCCATTGATAGCAATTTTCTGGTTTTCGATCCATAGGTACCCATCGTGTACCAATGCCAATAATTTTTTGACCCCCACGGTTACCTGTGTGCTACGTCCAAAGTGGGGCACATCGAGCATCTTCAACAAACCAGCTTTGTCCAAGCCAACAGCCCACTGTTTTACTTCTAATAATGTTGCTCCAGTATTTTGATAGCAGACAGAGTGTAAGTATGTCCCAGGTGCGAACTATGGAAATTTCCCATGATCATTTGTATCATGGTCGGCGTACTTGAGCCGGTCTGTTTTCCATGTCATTGTCCCGACCAGCTGCACACCCGGTGGCAGCGAAGGGGTGTCTAATGTGAACTTCTTCATCCATTGAGGGAGCTGAATTCCTGGTCGAACTGGTGGAAGATATGGTGGACGTTACGGTGCAATGTTCTCATCTTCTTCAAACGGGACCTCTGCTGAGCTGGACGGATTCATCTCAGGATCCTTCGGTGTTTTCCCTGATTGTTGGTGTCTGTCTTCTTTTCGCTTCGAACGAACTTCAGGTTTAAATTTTTTTTTCTGGTAGAGCATGTCTGCATTGGCTGGGTTAGTGCTAGGGGAGTCTCTTTGTGGGTTGCAGACGCAGGTGGGTGGCTGAAAAGGTGCAGCAGACCCTCCTGTTCAAATTCTCTTACTAACTTCAAAAGCTCGCTATCAGCTAACATGGATGCAATTGTAAAACTCAAGAAATTGCAGAATGCAAACATCGCGAGAGTGGGCATATTCTTATAGAATCCATCCACGACTTTTGTCATAAGTGTGCATTGATGACACCAAATCTAACAGAGATATTGTCCAAACAACGGTATATTTTCCAAGATCTCATTAATACAGGCAGTAAATACAGGTAGCGTACCAGTGCCGCCAATTTTGATTTCTTCTAACGGTCGTATTTTAAGCTTCGACATGTCTTTCCTTCTTCGGTACATGCAATGACTCTGGCTGCACCAAAATAAGGACATTCGACATTTCCTGATACCAGCTTCAACCTGGCTTCGAAATTCAACCCACGACAGAATGTCGTCCACCACCTCAATAATTCTTTTCATTGTTGAGAACCTTGTCGGAGATAGGTCCTGATATTCATGGAGAAGTTGGATCACTTTGCTCACCATTTCGTCATCCCAATAATCTCCACTAGTAGCGTACTTAGGGTTTTCTTCTGACCCAATGTTTACAGTCCGCGTCTTCAGGGGCTAATTCACTTTAGGTGCTTCAACTACTGGTCCATGTACTTCACAGTGTCCTTCTGACTCAGGAATGTTAATGTTGCGCGGATCGCCATCCTCGTCAATTGCGAGGTTATAACATTCTACTGCATTGGCTTCTTGTGCCTTCCAATCAGGTTGGTATTCTTCTATTTCTTGATCATCAAATACTTTAGTATGGATCAACCTAACAACTGTGTCCAAAGCAGGAGAAACCTCATTAATAGAAAATGTCAGCACAAAACTATCAACAAGACAATCCCAACTTACAGTACTGTGGTGAAGCTCGACCTCCACATACTAGTTCTTTGCTATAGGTTCCAGGGTGTGCACAAACCTATGTACCCATTATTCATGAGGTACATGCTTCCATGCCTCATAGCATTGCTCCAAATGTCCCTGAGAACTAGTATTACCATTAAAACTGCTTCACACCTCGTGAGGTTGGTCCCTGCTTCCAAATTATGAATGTACTTTTTGTGACCATTCCACCATCTGGCTACTGTGGCTCTGAATGTTGAATCCAGAGTCTCCATTTTCTATGAGTCTGGTACCTGCTCTGAGAATTGCACAATAAACTCTTCTGGGTCTGTCGAACCATAAAAAATAGGTAAGGTTCTTGTCTGTGAGCCAAGCCATCTGAGAGGCTTGGTAATTATGGCACATCTATGGCCATGTAGCTCATATAGTCTATTCTACCAATTCTCCAGGCCATCATCTGAATCTGTCATGCAGGAGCTGTCACACTACCAATCCATGATACCTTCGGCAGTAGGATCAACATAATCTTCTTCCTTTGCTGTGATATTGTAGATGTGGTCCAAAGCATCCTGGTCTTCATCTCTTACTGGCTCTGTGTATCTCTCTCCTTGAGAAGGATCCAATGGGACTATGACTCTCAGTCCTTTCCCTTCGAAAGTCATTTGTCTCTTCTTCAGGTTGATTACTGCATCATTATCTATTTCCCATTCAATGCCTAGTATTGTTGGATAGGGGTTGCTGTCATCAATTATTTCAATTACCTCAAAGTCTGCTAAGGTACTGACTCCATCAATATCTACTGATACACTAGGGAGACTTCCTAGGGGCACAATATTCTACTGATTGGCTAATATCAACTGTATAGGGGACCATTCCAGAGTAGGTTTTCCCATTTGTTCCCATGTCTTCTTAGTTAAGACATTTACTTCTGATCCTAGGTCCAGGATGACATCAGTCATGTCATATTCTCCTATCTGCGCATTCAATCTCATTTCCCTACCATTTCTTTTGACTCTATGAACAGTTTTTTCCTTACCAGAACTTCGCTGAGGTTCACAAGAAGCAATAACTTTCTGCAACTCATTTAAAGCATTCTGATTTCTCAAGAGCTTCATACAACTCTGTAAAAAGGAGGACAATGTACTTACTTTATCTGTCGAAGCTTCTTGCAGCTGCGACTGCGACTGCTGCTGAGGTTGTTGCGTAGGTACTACTGATGTGTTGGGCTCAGCAAAGTCTCTCTTGGCTTCCATAAATGTCTCTTTTTCTCTTTCGACATCAAATGCAGGGATTTTTTCTGGGGCCTTTCGAACCCAAGCCTCGGCAGGCTGTTTCTCCTTGTTCTGCACTTCCGTCGTAGCTCCACTCCTGGTAACAACATTAATGGCTGGGACAGGTCATTTATCCATAGTAATCAGCTGAATATTCTGAGTAGGGGCACTATTTCTTTCTTGAATATTCGCTATCAGCTGCGGGAATTGCTCAATCACATGGTCGACAGCTCTGCAATATCGACATGTCGTAGTTGGGTTCTGACAGTCTCTAGTGAGATGTCCTGCCTGGTTATAGTTATAGCAAACAACCTGGCCTTGACCTCTGCCAGCCATACCACCACGACCACGACCTCCAAAAGCTCTGCGACCATATCCATCATTGCCTTGGCCATCATTTTGTACCCGATAAGCATCGTAAGTTCGTTCTCTCATGAGGTCAAAGCTGCGACACTCATCTTTGGTGTGTCCCACTGATTTACAGAACTTACAATAAGGGTTCTTAGGGACTTGCACATACCTCTACAGAAGATAGTAGTCTTCAGGTTGATGTTGGCCAGTTGTCCTACAGATCTCACAATATATAACACTAGGGTTGAACGGGTTTGGTGCACCAGAATTCAGGAAATTTCTTACTACAGGACACTATTCCTTCTCGTGGCCCTCTGTCTGCATCGTGTACACCAAACCTCTTTGCGACTAGCTTTCCCTTTTTTCATATCACGAAGCTCCAGATCCATCGCTGCCAACTGTGCTTGTATTTGAGCGATACCAGAATTATCTTCGACAGGGGCTGTTTCAAGCTTCATAGTGATTTCCACGGCCTCCTACTGATCCACAACCTTCTGTTGCATGAGTGGAGTCCTGATGTGCGGTAACAGAGCTACGATGAACCATTCCTTATGCTGCGTTGGTCCAATAGTGAAACTGACTTGATCTAGCAGAACTTTGAACCTCTGATCAAAGTCCCACACTGATTCTCCTCGCCTCTGCTGGATTTCCTTTAGTTCAGTGATACACTGCAACTCTGATTTAGGCTTCTTAAATTCCTTTATCATTGTTTCTTTTATATCAGCCAAGACATGGTTCTGAGTGCTAGAAACTTCATGAACCAGGTCAGAGCGCGGTCTCTAAAAGAAGTAACCAGCTGTGCTCTTTTTGTATCTTGATCCGTAATGTTCTTAGCAGTCCACACTGCTTCACATAAAAAAAAGAATTGTTCTGGATCCTCTGATCCAGTTCCTTTGAAAAAAGGGAGCTTAATGTCGTCATTCATATGGGCCATTGCGGGTCTAGGGGGGGAGGGAGGGGGACTGGTAGTAGGCGGGAGGGAAATTACTGGGGTAGACTGACCTGTGACAGGAATACTTAGGCTAGGGTTACTTTCAGAATGCGACGGGTTCTCAGGGATAATAGGTCTTCGTTGCGGGGTTACCGGAGGGTTTCCAACAGAAGGGGTTTCTTCGGGCTCTGAGACTGCTGGACTTACAGGGTTAGACTCGATATTCTGACCTAGGGTATAGGACTCAAAATTTCTCTTGTACCTTTTTCTACTTCACAACAAACCACTTTGCTCGTCGAAGGTACTTTCACTTGCAAACATAAGTTAGTAGTGCTAAATCTGACAGTCTGATTCAATGAGCAATATATCTTTTTCAGCCAATAGCATTTTAATTCTCAAACTAAATGAATTCAAGTACTTACCCCTTGGTCCTTTGAAGAACTGTCATTCAGCTTCAATGAAGGACATACTTGTGTCAATGGTGAACTCCGTCACAAATGCTTCAAGGGTTTGCGTTGTCTAGAAATCAATAGCGCGAGATATCTCGTTGTTCACCCTTTTCAGTATATTAATTCTTGCGGGGGTCCAATCAGGAAACTGACACTCGTGGAAGTTCGTCCTTCTCTCTATTAACCTGGATAACCACTGGTGCAACTCTATGTGGATACTACCAAAGAAAATTTCATATACATCAGAAAAAACATACCTTTGTAAAAAGTCATTTGCACTACGACGTGGATGTTTTTTCTCTTGTACAACAAAGTTCAGATAAGTCTCTTCAGTCCAATCACCAATTTCTTTCACTGAGGGTCTCCAAAACATAGCCCTCGAGGTACGACGTAAACCCCTCTTGAGCAGATAATGAGTTCAACCGGCAACGGAACCAATTTGTTGGGCTATAGGGTAGACCCGGGCTTTATACCATTAACTTTGCACCAACAAAAGACCCACAGTGTTGGCCCTTTCGGCAACAACCTGCGAATAGGTTGCAGTCTCACCTGAAACAGCTATGGGGTGCCGCAGAATCAGGTTTCTATAAGCAAAAGAGGGATATTACTGTACCTTTATCTTATAACAATTATAATCATAAAATGTAGATCTTTAATAGTTACTTATTTAGCTTCATGGTTAGATAAACAAACAGTGCCTTGCTTAACCCTTTACTGGGAATTCCAGCGAAGTTAGTATTTAGCAGTGATCTTACTTATCAGTTATATATTTATCAATGCATAAAAGAACATAACAATAACACAGCAAAAAAAAAACACACGATATAACGTGGTTCACCCCCAGTTTAGGGGTTACGTCCACAGAACTGTGTTTTATTCAACTCTTTACAAAAGCCACAATTCTGATCTACGCACTCAGCTGCAGATCCCTTCAAGTCCTCAAAGCCGCGCACACAGTTGCAGGCCTCTACGCACACAGCTGCAGATTTCCTTAATCACCCAAAACCCTCTATGCACACAGCTGCAGAGGTCGTCCATGCACACAGTTGGGACTTAACCTTCTTACAAACAAGCCTTATCTTCGCATTAATTCATCTTACATCAAAAGCCTAAACTGACTTCTTTACAAGAGTGCTTATTTATAGTGCACTTATTACAAAACCATGGGTTTATTACAAAAATAAGGTTTTTACTCAACCCTGACGCCCCTAAGACTGTTTTGAGTCGTAACTCTGCTTACAACTTCCACAAAAACCGTGGAGTTACCAAAATTAGGGACCATTAAGGTGCATGCCCCAAAAATCTAGCCAGCCATTGACTTGTCGATAATTTCAAGTTCTGGTTTTTAGCTTCAGGAAACTCCTGCAACTTCTGATCAAACCAATCCTCAATATCTAATCAATTTGAATGCCAAAACATATCCCCCTCCTAGTTGCAACTCGGTCCCGACAACGAAACCATTTGTTGGTACAACCCACTAACAAAGCCTCGTCGACAGGGGTTCTAGCTCTGTCGATGCCTTGCAGCGTGATCTCCCTGAGCACCGAACCGAATAGGTTTTACCCTGCCCAGCAATGTCTGTGAAGCAAATGAGGTCTCACCCGAGGTGTTCAAGGGAGAGCTATCAGAACCGTGTTTTCGACAGTGGGGAAGGAGGACATGGGGATCCGACTGGGGAAAACCATGACTTATGCGATCACCCTATCTTATCACAACATTAATCATGAAACATCATATTGCATTCAACAATCATAGAGATTTAATAGATCGCATTAACAGAGCAAGGAGAAACTAAGTCACATCATTGTATCATAAGAAGAATCATAGCATCATAATAGATCTACATAAATCACATTGCATCATTATAACAAAAAGTAGTACTGCTGCCCCATAACAGAAATCAGATAGATATTGAACCATAATCAGCACATATTATATTAATCTTGTGGGAACATGCCAAATTACATCATCCTTCTCCAAAACCAGAGAGTTCATCAAAAGAAACCCAAACAAAATCACAGTGAAGACAGGACAATACCTAGCATGGAGTGCACCAGTTGCAATCCCAAAATCATGTATGTTTATCATTACAAAAGTGGGTCTATAAATAGGCTTACGCCTTTGCCTCAAGGGTCCACTATTAACTAATTCCTAACTGCTACTGACCTATTACAACAAAATTGGGCCCACAGATACATAAAATATTCAAAAAGTGGTTATTTCTCTGCTTATCGCGCTAAACGGCCCTTGCGCGGTGCCGCGTGAGCTTGCACAGCTGTCGCGACGCTACACAACTCACTCGCCCCAACCCCTTGCCAGCATGCATAGTGACTACTATGACGGAATATTTTCAAATCAAGTAATATATTTGCCTTAATAAGGTACTAGTTTTTGGACAATCTCCTTAGCAAGACAGTAACATATGTTAGATTGTGTTGCATGCGCAAGGAAGTTCTTAGCAAGGGAACCAGTTGTAAGAAAGGTGTTTCTTTTTGTATAGTTTCCAATACAAACAAAATCCGTGTTAATGAAAAACTATCAGTAGAGGATATGATTTAAAACGTACAGGTCCATAATATTTAAAATACAATTATTTCCACTTTTTCTAAACTGTCTTCCATGTGGTGAAGTGTATTTACTTTATGTTAGGGAAACTTTAGTAATATTCTTTCATTTTCCTTGACAGTATGTTCAGAATATTATTGGTTGATAATGAGAATATTAGTAAGATTTTATTAAGTCATTTGACACAATGTGAAATGTGAAGGTTATCTATAAACATGACGTGTCATTCTGGCTAAACTTTGTTGGCCATTTTTCCAAGTATCAAAAAGTTCTTCCTGACCATTGCTTTCATATAGAACTTGGTTGAGAAATTTTCTGGGATGTTTATATTTAGATTGAAATGTTTTATGTTGGGGAAGTCTGCTTTTACCTTTTTGGCCTTGTGATTTCTGCGTTTCCATGATCATGGCAACCATTTTGTAATTTTTTTGCAGTGAATTGAACAATTTTATTGTCATTATTTGTCTGCTCTTTACAATCCTTGTGCTCCTTTTTTGTGAACCTTTGCGTCAAGGTATATTTCATGTTATCATTGATCAATAATTTTATGTTTTGTAGTTCTGTTAATAATTTGGTATAGCATTATGACAATTGCAAAGTAGTCATGGTTTTGCTCATTGAGTTTTCTCTTCTATACATCTCTCTTTAAAGTACCTTTAGAAATATACGAGGAACACATTATCACAACTGCAATTCACAATGTTTCCTTTGGGTGCACTGGGCATAAGTATGAACTTTGCTTGTACTTTATTTTGCAAATGTTATGTTCAGAATCCTTCCATACTACCTGTTCGTCAGGAGTGGTATCGGGCTACTCGTCCATTCCTGCAGGTCTCAACATTGAACATGAATCTCCTAAGTTTGAATGAGCCTCCCCAAAATATGACTGGGCCTCTTATTCTAAGCATGAGTCTATAAATAGCAAGTCCATTAGGAGTCCTGCAAACAATCATCTACAAATAAGTGATAATTATCATGTGCCTGATCTGAATTCTTCAATGCAGATGGATGAAGATTCTCCTGATGAATCCCCATCATCTGGATTTGTTACAAAAAGCTATCCATCTTGGCACAAGCAAGAAGCCGCAAGAAGACTGATTTCTGATGCTCATTTGCTGCTTCCATATGGAAGTAAGAATGGAACTATCCTTGGAAATGTTCTAAATGCAGGAAAAGAATTCTCCGTTTCATACTAGATAACATCATATTCAGCTTATGATGTGCATAGATAACTTAGATTAGGATGTTGTAGATTGCAATAAGTTGGAGAAAAATACCCAATTTATTAGTAACATACTCTTTGGCACAATTAAAATTCGGCCTTAGCTAATGTTTTTCAAGCCATCAAAGAAAACACAATTACTTTCAAAGTAGCAGGTTTGATTGTACCATTGTGGAAGCTACAAATTGTTAGATTTTTATCATTTAAGCTAGCGTTAACTTAGGATCTTAACTGAGAGAATAACAAGCGCAACAATAAAACACATAAGACAATGAACAAAAATATTTTCCTTGGGGAAACCAGAAAGGAGAAAACCCTGCAACTTCCTCAGACATAGAATCAACACCAAATAACAAAGCCCCAAAAATAGTAAGATGATATCTCGACAGCAGTAGCCTCTTTCTCTCTAGCCCCAACAAATTCTTCTTCCTCATCTATGCGCTACAAATGAGTGTGAGTAAGTGTGTGATAAATAGAGAGGCTCACTCTCTATTTATACTAATTCCCAACTTGACAATGACTCACTAGGGCCAACTTATCTAGGAGAGTCTAATAACCCTAGTGACCCAAAACTGCGGGGACTTTAACCCTTGAACAATAGGAGCGTTACCCACAATGACTTGACATGACTTGTTTATATTATAGAACCTCTTGATAGGAACATCAGGGCATGACATGAATCAAATACATTATAGGCATTTCCCAGAATAAACATCAGGGTACAAGAAATAAGATATACAAGTGAATACATTTCGAAGTTACAAATACATCAACACTCCCTCTTAACTAGGAAGGTATTATTTCGACACAATCTTCAGCACTGGTCTTCTTCTCTGCATCGACTGGATCATCTCATCATCATCATATTCAAGTTGTCTTCATCTTCAAGTCATCATCGTCTTCAAGTCTTCTTCATCTTCAAGTCATCTTCATCTTCAAGCCTTCTTGTAAGTCATCTTCTTCTTCAAGTATTCTTCATCACGACTGCTGGATCATCATTGCTGGATCATCATCACTATATCATCATCAAATCTGGATCATCATCAAGTCTGGATCATCATCACATCTGGATCATCACTTGATCTGGATCATCATCAAGTCTCTCCCTGAAGTACTCAAACTTCACTCTAGCCAATGGCTTTGTCAACACATCAGCTTTCTGTTTGTCCATTGCAACATACTGGAGCTTCACTGATCCTCTCTGCACCATATCCATAATATAGTGATACTTGATCTCGATATGCTTCGACTTGTCATGGAACACCGGGTTCTTTGACAACTTCACACAACTTTGGTTGTCGCAATTTATACAAGTAGCATCCAACTGGAGATCAAATAAATCAGATAATCGATTTCTCAGCCACACTGCCTCGCAACTAGTTGAACAAGCTACGACATATTCTGCTTTAGCTGTACTCAGTGCCACATAGGACTACTTCATGTTAAGCCAAGAGATCATACCTGATCCCATACTGAAGCACCATCCTGAAGTGCTCTTCCTATCGATGGCACTACCTGACCAATTTGAATCAACATAACCCTCCAGGTTAATCTTCTGATTTTTCTCGTACTTGAGTCCATAATCAACTGTACCCTTCAAGAAACTTAGAATATGCTTTGCAGCAATCAAGTGAACATGTCTTGGATCTGTTAGGAACTAGCTCAAGGTGTTCATAGCAAAGAAAATATCTGGTATCGTGTTTGTCAAATACATCAAGGACCCAATCATCTGACAATACATCGTGACATCAATCGCTTCTGATGAAGCATCACTCAATAGCTTCAGGTTTGATGACATAGGTGTGGTTATGGCCTTGCAGTCCATCATCCTGAATCTCTATTGCATACTTCCCTTGTCCAAGGAATATTCCATCCATATTCTTCCACATCTCCATGCCTAGGAAATAGTGCATCATACCCAAGTCTTTCATTTCAAACTTGACAGCAAGTTTTCTCTTTGTATATGCAATCAACCCATCCATACTTGTTACAAACAGATCATCCACATATAGTAGGAGTATCATTGGGTTGCCATCTTCAACCTTGTAGTAAAGGTTGGAATCTTCTTTACTCTTGGTAAATCCCAAACTGGATAGAAAGCCATCAATTTTGCCGTACCATGTCCTGGGAGCCTGTTTCAAACTGTACAGGGATTTCTTCAATCTACACACATGAGACTCCCTGTCATGTGTCTCAAAAATGAGTGGCTGCTCCACATACACTTCCTCTTCCACTACACCATTCAAGAAATCAGTCTTGACATCCATCTAGTGTATCTTCCATTTCATCACTGTAGCCAGAGCAAGTACTAATCTGAGGAAGTGTATCTAGCTATAGGTGCAAAATTTTCTTCATAATCTATTCCTTCTTTTTGGGAGAAACCACAAGCCACGAATCTTGCTTTATATTTCTCTATGCTGCCATCTGCAACATGCTTGATCTTGTAGATCCATTTGGAAGTTACAATGGACTTCCCTTCTGGTCTTGGGACAACATCCAAAACATCATTCTTTATGATCGATTGATACTCTTAGATCATAGCCTCCTTCCATTCTTTCCTTTCTGTCGCTTCTTCATAGTTGGAAGGTTCTTTATCAATAATGTTACATAGCAAGGCTACATAACTAGAGCAAGACCTAGTTCTCTTTCTTCCTCTGTGTGTTTCTTTTAAAGCTCCATATCTTTCTACACCTTGGATAATTTCACATACCCAAGCAGGTTTCCTCTTGTGAGGATTCTTCTCCTGAGGTGGATCTACAGGTTCTTGAGGTTCTTCTAATTCTCGATCTTCTTCTAGTTGAATTTCTTCGTTCATGGTTGTATCATGAATTCTGGGTGCTTCTGATTCTTTAGGTTCTTCATCTGGTCTCTTCATGGATTTGATGTAGGCTAAATCTTCATCAAATGTTAAATCTCTACTAATATCGATCTTCTTGAACCCTGGGAAGTATATTCTATAAGCCTTCGAGCTTTCAGAGTATCCCACAAATATACCCTTCTTTCTTGAAGGATATAAATTTGTTCTCTTTTCTTTCGGAATGTGTATGTATACAGGATAGCCGAATATTCTGAGATGGTTGACTTCTGGTTTCTTGTTGGAGAAGACTTCTTCAGGTGTCTTGTTCTCAAGTACTCTGTGTGGAGTATGGTTTTGTACATACATCGTTGTTCTGACAGCTTCTACCCATAGATGCATGGGAAGATCTTGATCATGAAGCATGTATCTTGTTGCTTCCATGATCATTTTATTCTTTCTTTATACAATCCCATTTTGTTGTGGATTATATGGAGTGGGTAACCCCCTCTTATTCCCTGAGTCTTTGCATATCTCTTTGAATTCATTTGATGTGAAGTCTCCACCATTATCTGATTGAAAGTCCTTGATCTTATTTTTTGTGTGATTCTCGATCAAGGCTTTGAATTCCTTGAACTTTCTGAATACTTCATCTTTTTCTTCATAAAGTATATCCATGCCTTTCTAGAAAAATCATCAATAAAATAAACATAGTATACATACCCTCTTAGTGAACTGGATGACATTGGAAAGCATACATCGGAGTGGATGATTTCCAAGATTACTTTTGCCTTGCTCTCACTACTTGGAAATGTCTTCTTTGTGTTCTTTCCTTCGCACATCCTTTGCATACACCTTCATGTTTTGTCTTCATTTCTGGGAGACCTTCAACAACTTTGCTTGTAAGTGGTAGTTCTCTGTAATGCACATGTGCAAGCCTTCTATGCCAAAGCTCATTTGGTTCTACCGACTCATGAACCAAAGCTTGTTCTGGTTGGCCCTTCAATTTGTATAGTCCTCCTTCTTGTTCCCAAATCACTACTGCATCATTGAAAGACTTTCCCTTTGGCCACATGAGGACTTGGCCATCTACAAATGCAACCCTCATTCCTTTAGCATCCAATGCATATATGGAGAGGAGGTTCTTCTTTAGTCTAGGTACAAACAATGCATCTTTCATCTTGATAGAATTTCCAGAGTCTAGCTTGTATGAGGATTCACCACTACCTTTTATTGGATACTGGTAGTCATCTTTGAGTTTCACCTTGTGAGGTGATTCATGTTCAGATAGTTTCACAAAGGATTCCTTGAATCCTATCATATTTTTGGAAGCACCATTGTCTATAAGCCAATCATTGCTGCCATGTGTGATAGTTCTTGTGAGAGCAAAAATCAGAACATATTCTTCATCACTTGAAGAATCATCACTGTCTTGTCTATTTCTCTTTGTGGAAGGTTCATCATCCTCAGCAGCATGAGCATGATGTCTTCTCTTGTGAGAGCTACTTTTATTTCTAAGACAATCTCTAGCAAAGTGTCCTCTTTCATCACATTTATAGAAAATGTACTTAGACCTATCTCTAGGATTTCTAAAGTTATTCCTTTGGTGAGAGTGCTTACCTCTGTGGTGGCTAGATCTAGTTTTCTTGGATTGTACTGTGAAAGATTGATCTTCACTTCCCATCTTTTCTTCTTGAGCTACTATCCTAGCTTCTTCTTGAGAGAATTCTTCCCAAAGTCAGTTGAACTTGACTAACTTATTTCTGGCACAGATCCCTTGAATGAAAGAGTCCCATGTCCTAGAGAGACCATTCAAGGTGGTCATTACAATCTCTGCATTCTCCACTTCTTCATCTACTGCTTCAAGTTGTTATTTGATATGGGAGACCCTTGTGAAGTATGACTGTATGGTCTCCGCATTCTGGATCTTTACCTTCTTCAATTGATTCCTCAAGGTCATCTTCCGGTTTATGTTCTTTCCTTCAAACAGTTTGGTCAGGGAATCAAACATAGCTTTAGGTGTCTTTAGGGAGGACACCTATGGTATGAGGTGATCCTTGATTGAATCAACAATAATCCTCTTAGCCATAACCAACTTCTTCTTTTGTAAGGCCTTAGACTCATCTCCCTCTAGAACTGGAATCTCCTTAGTGATGTAGGAGTCCAAATCATTTTCTTCTAGGACCAGGGAGATCCTATACTTCCAGTCTCGGAAGTTATCAGCCCCCTCAAGCTTTTCATCAAGCTTGGTATGATGAGACATCTTAAATGAGAACCTTAAATGGAAATACAAAAGATTTAGATCTTACTAGGTCAAGATATCGGATCTAGATTTGGAGCTGAATTTCTGCAGTGTTGGTTCAGGAGCAGATTAGGGTTTGAATTTCCCAGAGTTCTGTCCAAGCAAATGCTTTGATCTTGATCTCTAAACTTCAATTTGGAGGAGAAGATCAATCCAGTCCTGGGCTCACTCAAAAATTCCACTTCTGTGGAAAGCCCTAATTTTTGGCACTATTGTCAGGTTAAAAACTAAAAATGCTCAGAATCAGATTCTGCTTTGACAGAAAGATGCGCCTTGGGGAGGAGAGTCAGTCCAACCTTCTTTTGCTAAAAATATGCAGAGAGAGATCCAAAAATTAGGAAGCCCTAGTTTCTGCAGCTGCACAGTGTCTTCTTCTTAGGTTAGCTCTGATACCATGTTATATTTTTATCATTTAAGCTAGCATTAACTTAGGATCTTAACTGAGAGAATAACAAGCACAACAATCAAACACATAATAAAATGAACAGAAATATTTTCCTCGGGGAAACCATAAAGGAGAAAAACCCGCAAGTTCCTCAAAGATAGAATCAGTGTTGAAATATTGTAACTTCGAAGAATATTCTATATGTATCTTTTGTGGTCCCCGAGGGTCCTATCGGGAGAACCACTTGTATTACTTTGTACCTCGATGCTTCTATTCTGAAGAACTAATAAGAGTCATGAGGTAGTCCCCTCTAATTGTAAAGGTGGGTCATTAGCACCCCAGTGTGGTTACTTGAGCTTACATGTGTAACTTGATCCTAGATGATTAACTCAAGCCTACATGTTAGGTGAGTTAATTGAAGTGAACATATGAATATAAATAGAGGTGTAGCTCTCCTCATTTGTGACACACACACTCACTTGTGTAGCGCACTTGTGGAGGAGAGAAGTAGCTAGAGAAGGAGGAGGATCAGGTTTTTGATCTCCTTGTTGGTTTTACCTTTTTAACTTTTTGGGACATCTATATTGAGGAAGATTTTGCTGGTGTTTTTCCTTTAGGGTTTTCCCAGGATAAATATTTGTGTTCCTTTTGTATGGTTGTGCTTGTCTATCTTTTAGTTATCCTGTTTATATGCTTTTGTTATGAAATCGAAATGAAATACTAATGATCTAGCTTAGCATATGAAAATTTAACATGGAGTCAGAGCCACCTTGAAAGAAGACATTGTGCAGCTAAAGAATCTAGGGATTCTTATTTTTTGGGTATCTATCCATGATCGATCAACAAAAGAATGCTAGATTGACTCTCCATTGAAGGGTGTATCTTTCTGTCGAAGCGGAATTCGATTCCGAGCATTTTCAGTTTTGGTGCGGAAAATTAGGGCTTTCTACAGAAGAAGAATTTTTGAGTGAGCCCAGCATAGGATTTTTCTCCTCATCAAAATCAAATTTTAGAGACCTGGATCAAGAAATTCGGTTGGGTGAAACTCCAGGAAAGTCAAACCCTAGTTTGACCCCGATCTGGAAAAACCCTAAATACTAAAACTGCTAAGTTTTGGTACATTCAATATATCCTGAGATTGGCGAAGGCTCAGGAGTAGAAACTTGATAAGGCCGACGATAAAATCCTGATTTACATTGTGTCCAAAATTCAGCCTCAGATTCGCTATATTCTGGGATATATGATCCCTCCAAGTTAGGGTTCCAGCCTCTTCCAGAATTCATCCCTAAATAGGACACCTGGGGGGAATTGCTGCAGCATGGGATACAAAGGTCCAAATGGA
>LPNX010182041.1:0-54783 GCA_001517045.1 Pseudotsuga menziesii | reverse complement strand
AAGGTAATGCTCTTGAGAATTAAAAAAGATAGGAGGGAAGTGCATTTGAATATCACACATCTAAAGTCACACAATTATAGGGTAAAAATTGACCCAAAAAAAATGGATTGGGTGATTGAATTACCTTGTTGGATGACAATGCATGAGTGAAATCTCCTCCCCTCAACCTGAATCAGCTCCTGCAACAATCCCAAGTAGTTGTCTCGCTCCAAACGATCCAATGGCCCGTCGAATTCGCGTTCCTAATTGTGAAAATGGGCCGTGGGTTGGGGACTGTGTATTAATTTTTTTTTTTAATGATTTACAAATCGCGCACGCGTTTTATAACTACATATCGCGAGCGCATTTTGTAGTTATATAACGCGTACATGATTTGTCTTCCTATCCTACATGTCCCATGACATGTCAAGCTCGGGTTGAACCATACCAAGTGCTATGTTAGGCTTGGGTTGATGTATTTTTTGGTAACAATATGTTGTTTTCGAAAACTAGGATTGCATCTTAAAGGTCCCTCATCTTCTTGCACTGACCCAATATTGATTGTTGCTGGGTGAATTTAGATGATTGCTGAGTCTCCTTTGATACTACTAGAGTCTGTATACACCTCTGTCTCTGACCAGAGATGTTTTTTTAGGGTAAAATTTATTTTTTGAAGAATGTTCTTGTCATTGCATTTTCGATTTTTTGTTTTGGGATTAGTGCATTAGATTTATTTTACCTTAGTACTTTGCTTGAGTGCTGCTTGAGTGTGCTTACAGAGTCTGGGGGTTGTAGAACCATTATTTTACTTTAACATCTCATTTTTATTTCACAAAATCCAAAAATATTTGATTATCATTATGCATTGCATCTTGCATTTTGCGTAGTACTTGCACTAGATTTTCTTTGAAGTATTAGTCAGGAGTTCATATAGGAAATCTTGCATTTATCATTCGAAGAAAATTCTGCATTTCACGTAGCAGCATACCCTCTTTTTCATGGACACAATGCATTTGCATTGATTGTTAGGTGTGCATTTTGCTTTATGTTGTGTCATAATGCCATTAGTTGCACGACCTTCTACCTCTTTTGAGTAATAAAGCCAATTAAAATCAACTCTTAATTAAAATGAACTACACTATTTTATTTGATAGGGTTCACCAACAAGAATAGGTTATAGGGTCTTGGAATAGTTCATTGTGAGTAAATTCTCCAAGACCACTAAATAACAACATGTATGTGTCTGTGCAGGTGAGTGTGTGAAATCCCTTGGTATAACCAGTGTTTCTCAGGATCCTCCTCTCAAAAGGGAGTTAAGCACGAGGCAGTGTGAGCGGTTATTGATTGGGATGACCCCTAGTCATAACTGAGTAGCACTAAAGATATTTCCAGGATTGTATTCGTATATGGGGGCTCTTTCAAGAGTTTCAGGCTTTGCTACCTTGCCCATATGGTTAATCCTGCCTACGACTATATTCCTAAGAATTGATTATATTGAGGTTACCTTAGTAGCCTTACCTAGGATATTAAGGGGGTACTCTACAGGGGTTATTCTACAGGTGTCCTGGTTAGGTTGGGGTCTGATAGCATAGTTGCTTTATGTGTTGAAGTTGAGGGCCACAATAATTGGTTACGTACCTCCACTTGTTGTGTATCGAAGTCTCAAGCCTCTCCTAGGTGAGACATACCTGCTTCATTCAGGAGCTCACTTATCCTACCCTTGATTGCTTGTGTTTGGCTTTATATTTTATTGGTGTATGCTCTGTGCATGTTAGATTTCCTAGGGTTTGCATAATTAGAGAGTATTTTATATTTCTTGAGTCAGTGTGGATTTTGGTGTGGCTCCTCGTCGTTCTCGTCGTTTAGCAAGACTTCTAGCTTCTACATCTCCTCCTCCTTTGGGAGAGAGAGATAGAAAGTCCAGGAGGACTATTTCGCACATTGATTCACACATGATGGGAGACCATGTTGAAGGTATTCCTGAACCACCTTCTCCTAGTCAAGTGGAAGATGGGGAGTTTACTCCTAGCTATGATCCTTCACCTGATTTAACTGAGTTAGGTCCTGTAATTTCTGAGATAGGTAATTTCCATGATAGACCTACTTACTCTAGTGTTTATCCCCCATTGACGCATTGCCGATATGGAATGTCGGAAGATGATGAGACTCATTTTGAACTCATGGGCACTAGTTATGGTAGTTATGGTATGTCTGGTTTTCCCTCACATGATTTGGAATTTCATGTCAATTCTGAGTTTGAGCCTAACACTATGCCTGGGGGCACTCTCATTCCTTACCATGTGGAGAGGTTTGGGAGCACAAGTCACATTGCGCCTTCCATCCCAACGGTGGAAGCTACATCACATATTCCTCCTAGGCCTAGGGTTAGTGATCCGATTAGGATACCAGATCCAAGATGAGTGACTATAGGGAACAAAACATACATAATTACACAGGTCCCTTCGTCCTCTATCCCTAGTTCTTCGAATGTTCACCCTCCACCTCATTCATGTGGTCCTTCAGGCCAGAACATTTCTATGAGTCATGTCTGTACTGTTGTTACTCGAACAGTTGTGTCTCAGGTTCAAGTACCACCTGTTGTTTTGGTAGGTCATGTTCATAGTTCTAGAGTTCATGTTACTACTTCCAGAATGTATATTCCTACTTTTGAAGCGTATATCCCTATTTACGGAGTGTCTCATGGGACATCTCATGTGATGAATTATGGACCTTATTATGGGATGCAGTATGGACAAGGTTCTTCACCTTATGGGTATGGGTATCAACAACCTGCTTACTCTCTAAATTACGGCTTTGTAGCTCTGAATAGTCAAGGTGCACCACACTATGGTGCTTCCATGCCACCCTATATGGGTCAATCGGGAGGAGGGAACTATGGTAAAGTCCATGGTGGTTATGGTAATCAGACCTATGTGAATCAAAACTATCAAGGAGTGGTCCATCGACCTACTCATCCTAGGATCCCTTTCCTCACAACGCTAAATCTTCCTGACTTGTCGAGAATGACAAACGATCCTGTAGCTCATGACCTGGCTTGGCTAGCTATCCCTACTAAGCTTCCCTCGGACATACCCAAATTCGAGGGAAAACTAGGAGAGGATCTGAGCAAACATGTTACTACCTTTCACCGATGGTGATCTTCAAATTCCTTACACCGAGAATAAATCCGTTTAAGGCTATTTAAACGCACCCTTACAGGGCCTACCACGAAATGGTATATAGAGCTACCTAGGGGGGTATTCGCTTTGTTCGATGACCTAGCGATGACTTTTCTTAACCACTTCCAGCTACCAGTGCGTTACGACATTGGTACGGAACTCTTATTGACATTTCGGCAGGATAAAGCCACATATATCTCAGACCATATCCAAGAGTGGTGCAGATGGAAGAGGTTGATTAAAGCCTTTATACCATCGGAATTCCTCCTCGATCGGTTCCTTAAGTCATTATTTCCTTATATAGCGAAGGATGTTTCTACATCCAGAGTGCAAAATGAGGAACAAGCCATTTTTAGGGCACAGGAATTGGATTTGATTTATGCTCAATCCGGTTTGTTATATGAGATCATTCCCAATGCTCTGCATTCTAGTTTCGACCCCAAATTTAAACCTGGACCACATGTCGATGGCATTGTTGGTTGTGTGAGTGCTAAACCTGTGGATTCAGTTGTGAAATAGGTCAGTCAATTGTCAATCAACTAATCTGCTTTGGGACAAGCCATGGCTTCGTCTCAACCCAACCAAATGGCGAGTGTGATTTCGGTGCAATCGTTGGACCAGAAGGGTAACCAGCAACCCGAAAGGAATAAAAAGAAGGGTAAGAACAATCGTAAGGGTGGGAATAGGAATGAAAATGCTAATAATAATGAAAAGAATGCCCGCAATGCTAGGGGGGACAAGCAAGCTAAACGTAAGGTGAAATTTCCTTGCAAGTTGCATAAAGAAGATCACCTCACTTACTTGTGCCCTCGTATCGATGAAGCCTTGATATTCTTAGCACAGGGCCTTTGCCTCACAATCAAAACATGAACTCGAGGACCCATGATCAGTATAGTGGTGACCAATATCCATCGAAGGGTAGTGGTCGTGGTTGCATTAACATGGTGCATGCTATGAAGGTTGTGACCCATGCAAAGGACTATGGTTCGTCACAACCCAGCCCAAGAAAGGAACCTGATCCACTAGGGACTCCTTTGCATATTGAAAAACCTATGGATAAAACTGAAGTTACACCTCACATTCCTAAGGGATTCCTTAAGCATTCGGGGCACAATCCTAATGCTTGAGCCGCCCAGGACTATTCTGTTGTCGAGGATTTGGGCCACACTCCTTGTGCGATGTCTGCACTAGAAGTACTTCATAGTTGTCCTTCGCAAAGGAAATCTTTTCTTTCAGCCCTTGGTGTGAATGATGATAATTCTTCCTCTATGATTAAATTTGAAACCGTAGGACTTCAGCCTTGCTTTCCTTACTATGTGTGTCTTTTGATTCATGTAGAATGTCTTAACATGACCATCAAGTGCACTATGATTGACGAAGGGGCTGTTGCTTCTGTGATGTCTTTATCGTGTTGGAAGTGTTTAGGTTCCCCTGAGTTGTCTAAATCTATTACCATGTTAACTGCGTTTGATGGGAGATTGTTTAGGTTGCATGTGATCCTTCCTTCCCTTAAGGTCTGTTTGGTAGGGAAGACCGTTGTGATAGAGGTCGAGGTGGTTGATGCACCCCTTGACTACAATCTCTTGCTGGGTAGTAATTGGATGTATAGTATGAAATCCGTAGCTTCTTCACTATTTCGCATTGTATGATTTCCATTTAATGAGAAGATAGTTACGATTGATCAAATGTCATTCAAGAATCCGTCGGTCACCGCATATTTGGGAGCTTCGATCCCGATTGTAGATCACTCTTAGTCGGCAACTGGGAGTGTGGGTGTGGGCATGTATCCATCCCTCATGGGAAGCTTTAGTTGTCCTGCACCTATCCTTATGATAGGGTCTAGTTCCGGTGAGGCTTCGGCATCTGTGAGATCGGTGTCTTTTCGCATGAGTCATATGGAAGATCCTTGGATTCTTCCTACACCGAATACTTCAAGTGAGCCCATCGTGATAGACGTGTTGTTTCCTACAACTATGGTAGCTTATCAAGCTAATCTTGGATGTGTTGCAGAGCCTAGTCCTTCCTCTTCACGGACGGAGGAGGAGGACCCATATGTGCTGCCTGCATGGGAAGTTCAGTCTTCTCACGCGCATGACTACCTTGATAGTGTTTTTCCTTCAGATGAAGTGATTATTGAGGCCATGTCATGGATTGAGCCACCATGGGAAGAGTTGCATCATAGATCTTACTTTCTTCCTGAGCTTGAACACTTGGAGCATGAGGACTTTAGGGAGTTTCTTAGTGAGATAATTGGTAGTCCCATGGCTCCATTAATCTCTCCTGATCCAATGGTTGATGGGAACATGGAAAATATATCTCCATCGATTCCTATCAATATCTCTCGCAATCCTGGGAGGATAGAGAATGTCTATATTGGGGCAGAATGTTCCCATGCTGAGATTCAAGAATACACCAAGATGTTTAAATAATTTTGTGATATCTTTGCTTGGTATTATGATGAAATGCCGGGTATCGACCCTTTCATTGTTGAACATGAGATTAATACTTATCCCAATGCTAAGCCTGTTCGATAACATTTGCATGCAGTGAATCCTAGGAAAGCACCTGCTATTAAGGCAGAGATAGAGAAACTGTTGAAAGCCGATTTTATCTATCCCGTTCCCTTGATGGAGTGGGTTTCAAACCCCATTCCAGTTGATAAGAAGCAGGGAGCGATACACATATGTACTAATTTCCATGATTTGAATCGTGCTTGTCCTAAGGACAATTTCCCCACAGCATTTATTGATTAGATTTTGGATGAGTGTGTGAGTAGCGAGGTTTTTTCCTTTATGGACGGCTTTTCCAGATACAATCAAATGCAAATTAAACTTGAGGACCAACATAATACTACATTTATTTGTCCTTGGGTAACCTTTGCATATTGGAAAATTCCTTTTGGCCTTAAGAACGTCAAAGCTACTTTTCAGCGGGCTATGACCTTGATCTTCCATGATCTCAAATCGATTATCGAAGTATTTTTGGATGACCTTGCTGCTCATTCTCATATGAGAATGTGTCATTCCTATCATTTGTGATTAGTATTCGAAAGGTGCCACCATTATTTGGTCAAGTTAAATCCTCACAAGTGCATCTTTTGTGTGAATTCTGGTCACTTATTAGGATTCATTGTTTCCAAAGAGGGTATAAGATTCAACCCTTTGAAGGTTGAGGCAATACTTCAGTTGTCTCCCATGAAGAACATTCGTCATTTTCAATGTTTGCAAGGCATGGAAAACTTCTTACGGAGATTCGTAGTCAATGTTCCCAATTTGACTAGAGGATTCATGCGTCTTTTGAAGAAGGACACCACCTTTTGTTGGGATGAGTGAGCCTAGGAGTCCTTTGATGCACTCTAGCGATCCCTAGCATCGGCCCCAGTGATTAGTCCCCCAGACTATAGCCATGATTTTCTACTTTATGTGGCCATGTCCATGGAGACGATTGGTATGGTTTTGGTTGAAGAGGATGAGGAGCTCCAAGAGCATGTCATATATTATCTGAGCTGGAATCTTATTGATGCAGAGATCCGTTATTCCCATGTTGAGAAGCTTGCCTTAGCTACCATACATGCGGTTCAATGGTTGAGACATTATATTCTCCTTCGCCAGAAATTGGTTGTAGCCCATGTCAATCCATTTCAATTCATCCTCACTCGAAGGATGATTGGGGGAAAATATAATAAATGGATTGTCATCTTGCAAGAATTCAATATCGAGTTTGTTTTGGCAAAATCGAAGAAATCGTTAATTTTTGTGGAGATTATATTGGATTTCCCAAACGAGGCCAAGGAGTTGGTTTGTGAAGATACATTTATCGATGAGAACATCTTCTCAATCTCAACTTTAGACCCATGGTATTGATCCGTAGGACCTCAACTTGAGTGCATTAAAAGTTTGTTGTAAAAGAATGCGTGCAACAGGTTAATTAATGCGACAGCATCAACAGAAATTAAATGCTCAAAACAAGAATGAAAAACCACAACAATGATAGATAGATATAAGGAAGGAAACACAGAAACAGAGTCACAAACAGAAGTTGATAATGGATTTCACCCCCTCCACTGGGCTACGTCTCCGGGTCCCTCTCCAATGGGTACTGATCCAATTAATGGCTTTAAATGGTACAAAATGGTTCTGGCATCAACTTCAGCATTTGCAGAAACAGAATGCTAGACAGGAAGTCTTGAAGACCTCCTCTCTGGAACTTATAACTTGGACTTCAAAAGATAAAGAAGCCAAACTATAACAGAGAAATGGTTGACTTCTAAATACAAACAACACTCTGGATAAATGGCAGCAAAAACTCTCCTGCTATCCTCTGTCTCTGTCAAAATTAACTACAGAAAACTGTAAAATAGAAGGCTGAACAGAAAGTCTTCAAGACTCATCTCTGGAAGTTACAATCTGGTCTTCAAAAGACAAAGAAGCCAACATGTAACAGAGAATGGTCGACTTTTATACTAACAGCATCTGGAATAATTTTACAGCCAACTCTTTTTTTTCCCTTACTCTGTCTGTAAACAACTGGAATATAAAGCTGCCCCTGTATCGTGGCTAGAATCAAGCTGTTGAAGCGTTTAGTGGGAGGAATCGTCACCGGTTCGACTCGCCAAAACATTACCAAAGAGTCTATTCCGCAACCTCCTGCTAAATGCCAACTTGTTCATCATCACCAACCGTTCCATATTCCCGTAATGTTACCAATAGGCTGTTCATACTATCCAAATGTGGCAACAAACTGTGCCAGATATGATACCTACTAGAGCGTTACTCATATTCCAAGAAGGAACCAAATTTTATATCAAATATAGCAATGGATCAAATGTTATAACAGCCAAAGAAAGCTTTGCCAAATGGATAGTCCTAAGCCAAATGTTATATGGAACCATACTAGACTCTGCTATCTCTGTGATCTGCCAAATATGGATATAAAGGGAGTCCCGCCAATCAAACCCGCGCAATGAACATTTTGCTATTGGGGTCATTCCATCTAACGCATTTCAGAAGTTTTAGTCATCTATGCTTCCACCGTTGTGGAAGAGTGATAAGCAACGACCTCCGATATTTTCCTCCGATGAACTCTGTCGGTGGTCATCTGGTTTTCCATCGGGATGTCTTGATTTATTTTGGTTTCCATAGTTGTGGACGGCAGATGGCAAAGTCTTTCGATTTTTGCCTTGAATTTTCAAACCTCGCGTCATTGTTTGCACCGCTCCATAAGTCTTGGGCTTCCGCCATTGCGGCTCCCGTTCCGCTACGACTTCTGATCCATCCTTTAAGTTTCTGCCATTGCGGCTCCCATTCCTCTATGAATTCCGATCCATCCTTTAAGTTTCCATCGTTGCAGAAGGAAGAATATTTGTGAGTTCTGACATTGTGGAAGGAAGAAGCTTTTGTGAGCTCCGATGTTGTGGAAGGAAGAAGCTCTTCCGACCTCCAATCCTTATATTTTTGCCATCCGTTTGCCGCTTCTTTGAACCATCCACTGCGCGGCGTTTTCACAACTGTTAAGGGAAATGTCGCCGAGCTATGCAGTATGGTTATGCCTCACTGCCAGACTAACTACGCAATGGATGTTACAACCGCCGGATGTTTTGACTGGACCATGCACAAAATGTCACAGGTGTTACCATTTAGCCATTGTACCATATTGGATCTTTAAAGAGGAATAATCCGTCGAATCAATCCTCCCCATTGGAGATCTTTTGGACCTTCAAAATCCTATATCATCCTGTAGGAAGGTGAGGGTACCACTTCCTCACCATTATGATCTCCATACGTCCTTCCTTGCTTAGAATTTGCATATTAGTCTCCTTGTCCATGACCAAAGGAGGTTCATACCATTTAAAATTCTTTGCATATGCAACTGGAGATAAGATCAAATAGAAAGAATGTTTACAATTCTTTTCAGACGTCTCAAAATGATCATAAATAGAATTGAGCTTTTTACCTTTCCATCTTCCCTTGGTGATCTGCAACCAAACTTGCTTTTCAACTTCAAAAGGATGATGATTTTCATGTCTGGCTTTGCAAATTGCCTGGCTCGTCTCCTGCTGTTCTTGCACTATCTGCTGCACTGTTTTCTTTGCATCATGATGTCCAACTCTAACATCTTCTGTGCCAAAAGAAAATTCCACATGTGACCTCAACAGATAACAAAAACAAGCCTCAAAAGGAGATTTAATGCACTGCATGTGCTACAACTGTTCACCCTGAACCTTAGGATGTTCATCACAATAATTTTGAAGAAATTGAATAATCATCCGATTCATGTCAAGATTTGGAAAAGGCATGCTTTGCTGCAACTGCACTTCATGTTGTACATCTCTATTAAGTGATTTACCACTTTCCAATGATTCACATTTAACTGCCATTAATGCAAACTTCCTACTAGCATTCGCTATCATTTTCATTTGACTTGTAGCGACTAATGCTAGATTTGTTTTCATACGATGTGCATGAACAATGTATTCCACACCATCTTTAAAAAGATGATACTTATTCTTCTCTCTATAAAATACTGCTTTCTGGTCATACAAATATGGACTCCCAAGTACAATTCCACAAATTTCAAGTGGTACTACATCTAGTTCTACCTCATCCATAAACTTTTCAGTGATTGCAAATTTCAAAACACATTTCTTTGTAACTTGCAATTGTGTATCATTAGTAACCCAACCAAGAGGATAGGGTTTTTCATGAAGCATAGTAACTAAATGCAATTTCTTAACCACTTCTTCTGATATCAAATTCACTTGAGAACCACTATCAAACAATGTATCAACCTTTGTATGATTTGTAATGGCACGAACATGAAACAGTTCACTTCTTCTTTTATCACTTTGCATAGAAGTAGATAGAAGATTTGTACTTGTACTGGCACATGAATTAGAACTTGGACTTGCATCAATGGAAAGAGATATACCTTTATCTTTACCTCGGATCCCTATTGCTGTGATCTTAGTCTCATTACCTGAATCAAATCCCAAGTCTTGAATTATTGCTGCAGTAGCTGCTTGATTATCCTTATCTTTGTTTTTATTTCTTCCCATCCACTTTGGCTTTAATTCTGGATGAATTTTCTAGTACTTTGAAACATCATGCCCTTTTTGACAATGTGAGCATGTGGGTCTCTGACCCTCTTTCGTGATGGTAGCTGTTTTCTTTCCCTTATATTTGCTTTTATCTTTGTTGTCAAATTTAGATGACTTCTTCATAACGAATCATCATCATGCTTACCCCTAGCTTCTAAATGCGTAGCTTGAACACATACATCATCCAAATTACTGGGTTTAAACATCAACAAAGTATGTCGCAAATAAGAATGCATGCCACCAATATATTTAAGAAGATTTTCCTTTGTATCCAATGCAACATTCAATGCAATAGCCCTCTTTCTAAATTCATGAGTATATTCTTGAATGCTTTTTCCTTTAGCTTGTCTAAAAGTTTGCCAGCTCATTATTAATTGCTACATATGACCTAAAGGATAAAATTTCTTCCTTAATACTTCAATGAATTCATTCCAAACTGAAATAATTTTACCATTCTTTCGAAGATTTTTCTAAATCTTGCTCTCCCACCAAGTAAGAGCCATTCCACTCATTCTCAAAGTGGCCAATTGAATCCTGGAAGGGTCATCATTAATGCCCTGCGCCCTGCAATATACTTCAAGCTGCTTGATCCAATTGTCTAATTTTCCAGCATCTAACTCTCCATTATAAATAGGTAATTCAAATTTTACATCCAATTTGAAATAAGGCATATTAGGACTTGCATTATTTGAATGAGAAGTACGAGAAGAAGAGAAAGTCTGATTAGTGTCAGGAGGATCACCATCACCTCCTACTCCTTTACCCCTTTCTTCCTTCTTCACTTCTGCATCTCGGGATGAATATCCTTCTTCTTTCTTCTTCCTTTCTGCTCGCTCATTGAGTAGAATTTCCATCATGGCTTTCATGCTCATAAAAGCCTCCAGAAACTCAGTTTCCGAAATAACAGGTTTTTCCCGTTCGGTATGTCCTTCTTCTTCCCCTCGTGGAGAAGACATGGTTCTTGAGAATGTTCTCCTAGAGCCAATCTGAGGATCTCCTTCAACTAATTCTCCTTCACCAAGCTTTAACCTGGACCTGGTAAGCATTCACAAACTTGCACAACAGTCAACTTGGCTCTGATACCATAATATGATCCGTAGGACGTCAACTTGAGTGCATTAAAATTTTGTTGTAAAAGAATGTGTGCAACAGGTTAATTAATGGGACAGCATCAACAGAAATTAAATGCTCAGAACATGAATGAAAAACCACAACATTGATAGATAGATACAAGGAAGGAAACACAGAAACAGATTCACAAACAGAAGTTGATAACAGAGTTCACCCCCTCCACTGGGCTACGTCTCTGGGTCCCTCTCCAATGGGTACCGATCCAATTAATGGCTTTAAATGGTACAAAATGGTACTGGCATCAACTTCAGCATTTGCAGAAACAGAATGCTGGATAGGAAGTCTTCAAGACCTCCTCTCTAGAACTTATAACTTGAAATTCAAAAGATAAAGAAGCCAAACTATAACAGAGAAATGGTCGAATTCTAAATACAAACAACACTCTAGATAAATGGCAGCAAAAACTTTCCTGCTATCCTCTGTCTCTGTCAAAATTAACTACAGAAGGCTGAACAGAAATTCTTCAAGAATCCTCTTTGGAAGTTACAATCTGGTCTTCAAAATACAAAGAAGCCAACATGTAACAAAGAATGGTCGACTTTTATACTAACAGCATCTGGAATAATTTTACAGCCAACTCTTTTTTTTTCCCCTTACTCCGTCTGTAAACAACTGGAATATAAAGCTGCCTCTGTATCATGGCTAGAATTGAGTTGTTGAAGCGTTCAGTGGGAGGAATCGTCACCGGTTTGACTCGCCAAAACATTACCAAAGAGTTTGTTCCACATCCTCCTGCCAAATGCCAACTTGTTCATCATCACCGACTGTTCCATATTCCTATAACGTTACCAACAGGCTGTTCATACTATCCAAACGTGGCAACAAACTGTACTAGATATGATACCTGCCAGAGCCTTACTCATATGCCAAGACGGAACCAACTGTTATATCAAATATAGAAACGGATCAAATGTTATAACAGCCAAAGAAAGCTCCGCCAAATGGATAGTCCTAAGCCAAATGTTATATGGAACCATACTAGACTCTGCTATCTCTGTGATCCGCCAAATATGGATATAAAGGGAGTCCTGCCAATCAAACCCACACAATGAACATTTTTCTGTTGGGGTCGTGCCATCGAATGCATTTCGGAAGTTTTAGTCATCTATGCTTCTGCCGTTGCGGAAGAGTGATAAGCAACGAGCTCCGATATTTTCCTCCGATGAACTTTGTCAGCGGTCATCTGGTTTTCCATCGGGACGTCTTGTTACTTTGGTTTCCGCAGTTGCGGATGGTAGATGGCAAATTCTTCTGATTTTCACATTGACTTTTCAAACCTCGCGTCGTTGTTTGCGCCACTCCGTAAGTCTTGGGCTTCCGTCGTTGCGGCTCTCGTTTCGCTACGACTTTCGATCCATCCTTTATTCCACCGTTGCAGCTCTCATTCCACTACGACTTCCGATCCGTCCTTTAAGTTTCCACCGTTGCGGAAGGAAGAAGCTTTGTGAGCTCCGCCGTTGCGGAAGGAAGAAGCTCTTCCAACCTTCGATCCTTATATTTTTGCCGTCCATTTGCCGCTTCTTTGAACCATCCACTACGCGGCCTTTTCACAACTGTTAAGGGAAATTTCACTGAGCTACACGGTATGGTTATGGCTCACCGCCAGACTAACTGCACAATGGACGTTATAACCACCGAATGTTTTGACTGGACCGTGCACAAAACGTCACAGGTGTTACCATTTAGCCATTGTACCATATTGGATCTTTAGAGAGGAATAATCCGTCGAATTAGGTATGGGGATATTATTATATATTTACAAACATTGAAGGTCCCTACTCACCTCTCATGGGATGAATGACGACGGTTACATCATGTGTCTAAGAATTACCTCATAGTGGATAGCACTTTGTACCGCCATGGGGTAGATTCCAGTTTACGTCGTTGTTTAACTCATGAAGAGGCTAAGGTAGTGCTGAATGATCTCCATGGAGGGGTGTGTGGTGGTCATTTACCTGGGATTTGGACAGCCCAAAAAATCTTAATAGCGGGTTATTTATGGCCGTCAATCTTTAAGGATTATGTATATGCGGTCAAGAGGTGCCATCCTTGCCAGGTGTTTGCATGTAATACGAGCTCAAAACCTGCCTTGTTACATCCCATCATCACCGCCGATCCCTTCACTAAGTGAGGGATCGATTTTATGGATTGCAACCCAGATTCAGCTGGGCGGCATCATCATATCATAGTGGATGTTGACTATTTCATGAAATGGGATGAGGCTATGCCTGCAGTTAAATCCAACAGTGAGACAGCCGCGCACTTTGTATTCAACCAGATTATTACTCGATTTGGGATTTCGAAAGAGCTTGTCACTAACCATGGCTAGCACTTTTAGAATCATATGATGGAAGAGTTGGCATCAAAGTTAGGGTATAAACAAGATCATTCCTCCTCTTACCATCCTCAAGCGAATGGACAGGTAGAAGCAGTGAACAAATCACTCAAATCCATTCTCCAACAAACCATCGTACAAAGCAATAATAATTGGCACATTATATTATACCCTGCTTTGTGGGGTTATAGAACCGATGTTAAGACTGCCACGGGTTTTTCTCCATATCAGCTTGTACATGGAGTGGAGTCACTATTGCCGGTTGAGTGCAACATTCCTTATTTGAGGCTAGCCATAGAGCTATTACTAGACACTTCCCCACTGGAGGAGCATTTGGTCCACCTAGAGCAACTTGATGAGCATCGTCGAGATGCCTTGGTGGCTCTAGAAGTAAATAAAAATCGCATAAAGGTCCAGTATGATAAGTCTGTCTGTCCAAGGAGGTTTAGTGAGGGAGACTTGGTCTTTTTTTGGGATCAACCGAAAGAACCCTTGGGGGCAGGAAAGTTTAACCCCATGTGGCATGGTCCTTACGTCGTTAAACGTGTGTTAGAGAAGGGCGCTTATGAGTTAGTGGATTATGAGAGAACGGCCTTGGTGGAGCCTAGAAATGGGCTCTATCTCAAAACGTACTATGCATGATTTTCAGCCAAGGATGGTTATTGTATATTATTGTATAGTTTTGCATAGGTAGATATTTTTCTTATGGTGACCGGGTTTGTGATTAGTTTCCATTTCTTTTGCTAGATGTCAATGGAATCTTCCACCTTCATAGGATTCACGGATGGTGCGAGCTGTCACACTCAACACTCAGCCTCTGCTGCTTGAGTGATTTATACTCCTATGGGTCAGGTATTGTCTTCAGGAGGCATATGTTTACGACCATCTTCAAACAATGTTGTTGAATATAGTGCTGTTATTAAGCTTCTACGGGATGCCATTTTACATGGCGTTCTCTCTCTTGAGGTACGTCTTGATTCGAAGTTAGTACTGTCATAGCTTAATGGTTTGTACCATGTTAGAGATCTGACATTATTAAGAAGATTCTTATGTGTGAGATTATTAGAACGACAATTTGACAATATAACATATTACATACATGTTCTAAGAATTAATAATCAAGTTGTTGACTCATATGCTAACTACGTGTTAGATTGGCATTTGTTTCATACACAATAAGCTGATCACAAACATAAATTTTTACACATGTAAATAAATAAATCGATCATCATAAAAGTTTTTATAAATATCCAAAATGTGGTAATACATAGTGTCATAATACAAAAGTGGGGCTCTCAAGCCAGCAAAATATAAATACATGGTAGTACAAAATGTATCACTCCCATGTATCTAAGCTTGTAGAGGAGGAGGGGGGTTGTGATCATGGAATGTCACTACGGCTATAGCTAGCCATCGAAATAGCCGCACCCATGCTCGTGGTACACCCACCACCTGGCGCTGCATGGCCTTAGGCAAGTCCTTGACTTGCGCCATGGGTACTCTATGTGCCAGTCTCACGAAGTTGGTATGAATGCTTTGGAGCATCCGCTCTGCATCCACACTTGTGATATCGTCTCCTCTTCCCCTCCGTCTATGATGAGGGAAGACTTCAGGCCATCATGGTCCCACATCTGCATGCATATGGTAGATGTCACTATGTATTGTCACCCAAAAACATGTCTTTTGATTCCACATAATCAAAAAACACAAAAAAATTTAATAACTCAAAATTTTTAAAAAGAGGGTCAAGATTCGTTACCTATGTCACCGTATGCCGATCCTAGTGGTAGCGGCATGTCCAGGTCTCCTTGGAAATATATCCCTGCATAGGGGTAGTCATCAAGGGAAACTATCTGTCATTTCCACCATGAAAAGAAATCAGCTGGATAGGGGTTGGACACCCTACCTCCACCCAGTGTGCGCATTGCATCTGCCCAACACCGTTGGGCTAGATTTCAAACCTCGTGTAGAGGAACATCAACTCTAGGGCTCAATCCTAGAACACGCTCAAAGAAAAATGTGCTCAGCATGTTGCTGAAACCGAAGTTTTGCACTCTTCCCATCTTCCACTCACTGAGCTGGTGTTTCATGTTTCCCAGTAGTGCAGTGCTCCAATTGTATACTGTGGGTCTCATGCACTCCACTGCATAGAAAATCAGAGGTCGCGAGGCCTGGTGGAGTGAATCTAAGCCTGCTATCCTGCCCAGTGTCAGTAGGATGGACTTTAGGCCCAACACCTGTATGGAGTTAGTTGGGATTTGACTCCCCACCTTCTCCATGTCTGGATAGAAATACACCGCAATCTACTCATCTATAGTCAGGCCACCTCCATGCCCGCGAGAGTGTAGGTTCACCACTTCCCCCCGTCGGGAAAGTCCAGTAATAAAGTATATGTCCTCAACTTCTATGGTGAGGGACATCCTGTCTATCTGGAATGACTCTGAGTCTAGATCCCAGTAGTCCACTAACATCGCAGTAGTCCTGGTTTGGCCCTTAAGCCACCAAGACACCAAAATTTGTAAATCCCACATGCACGTAATGCTTGTTGAGCCAATAAATCTACCCTTACTGCCTCTTCTACATCACCATGTTCATGTTCTCTCCATTCTAGGACCATCCTGAACATAAAATTTGAGTTTTTTCCATTAGAATACTTAAAAATCATTAACCACAGCCGCATACATGACTGTTTGCAAACAGCCACGTATGTACGTGACTTTGACGGCGTTTTTCACGTATATCCATCCCTATACACGGAAAAACCATCGATTTCCATGTGGGTCATGGCACGTATCTTAGAATGGCCTAGAAACCTAAATACACCATGGAATTTGACAAAATTTGCATCAAATTGAAAGAGTAGAGCATGGGTAAGTACCTGGGAAAAACGGTAATGGATTCCGCCGGCTGGATATCCTGGAATTTGCTGTGGAAGTTCTAAGCTCAAATGGGTAAAAATTTCAAATGTTTTATAATGTTTTGAATTTCTTACTATTTATAGAAATTTTTCAAATTTTTGAAATTTTTTACCCCCTTTCCTATAGTTTGGACTGTTTCTAATCCTTTTAGACCGTTTTTGGACTAATTTATGATGTAGGAGACCTTTTTGAGTGTCGTTTCAGCCGTTGGATTGACCCGTTCATGCCAATTTCAGGTATCATGTCTAAACTGGCATATATGTTAGGCTTCATCACCATTTGCATTTTGCAAGACCTTATGACCGTTTCATTATAGCCTTCGGTACGAACTCACTCTATTATGTCACAGAACCTTCTTGCTGTTTTAGAAGTGGCATGATATGAGTGGTAGAGCTTGACCTTACATGGGTACCCTAGTTAGCACCTTATTTGCATTTGGTGCCCATGCCGACATTTTTTCCCTTAGGGTGTGGCAGTCCATTTTATAGTATTGCCATGACATTTCGTAAGAGCCTCATACTCCTCTTGATATTTTGCTGGCCTATTTCCCTCAAGACTCCCTTATGTCAAGTTGTAATTGCATTATCATGAGCTTTTTCTGCCTTATTGAGCCTTACATCGGATTCCCTGACATTGAGTTTCAGCCATATAGCCCGATCTTGTCTCATGTCTAGCCATGTAGAACCATCTTATATATCCTTTGCAGCTTGATTCCCTATTTTTATCGAGAGGGGACTTTCCCCCGAGTGTCGCTATCCTGCACATGTATCCTTGCATTGAGCATAGGTATGTTCCACTGCTTGGAACTAGTTTGTTTTCCCATTATGACACTCGTCTCCTCCTAGTATGTAACTATAAAGCCATTTTATTCTTTTTCAAGCTTTTTAAATATTTGAAAAAGTCCAAAAAAATAAAAAAACCAAAAAGCCAAACAAGGAAAGATGTTATCTTTTGGCAGCTGTCGAGTTGTGTCGCCTTCGACCAGAGTACTGTATATCACATCCATTGGTTGGGTTTATAGTTTGACTTTAGGAGCTGTACTCATTTATCTGAGTTTATCTCCATCAATTGGTTAAGCTTCTAGTCCCCATGGAGCCTCTGTCGATGCCTCCTGTGTCGCAAAGATGTCCCAGTTTTATATATCGAGTCTATGTTGCCTTTATTCAGTCACCATTCTCCATTATTCTCTTGTTTGAAGGAATTTGAAACCTGATTCGGCCATTCCTCGGTTATCTTGACTTTGCATGTCGACCATTCCCGGTACAATTACTAGTTCATGCACCTTATGATCGATTCCTTCCACATTATACAGCTTTTCTGAGTACCTCATTTTTGATGATGGGGGATGCCTTAATACCCTCCTTCCAGCGGATTTCATCCCATCGACTTCAGATCATTTATTCTGGGATTGGAATCTAGAGTCATTTTTGAGTGCCTTGAGACTTGCAGTCATGAGTGGCAGGTTCTCTCGCCATCGACAATTTTTGGAAATACATCAATGTCCCCTGATCGATGGATCCTCTCAAGTGTTTGACCTCAACACATCTATTCACACTTGTTAGTTTGCGCTCTAGTACCTTGATTCCCATTATCATTATCGGTGGGTGATCTTGCGTCTGTTAACAGTATACATCAATAACCAGTAATCAGATGATGGACTACTATGTTCGTCCTCGACACCTCTATAAAGTAGGACATGTACTCGTAGCGTTTTGTGTAGAAGACCTTCCAGATTGGTGGCATATCTTATATGCTACCTACTTGATCGTGCCAGTGTTCATGAGATTTCAGCTCTCGTGACTTGATTCTAGTATATGTCAGACATTTTGAGCTATTATGGAGATCTTGATCCATTGTATATCTTTAGCCATTATGGAGATCATGATCCTTTGTATATCTTCATCATGGAGATTCTGATATATGTATATTGTACATGGCGATGACCACTTATGTGATATTTTGTATCATGCCTATTCATGGCCATTGTACTCTTATGTATTGGGGATTGCTAGATGTATTTGTAGTTTTGTTCAGAGTTGTATCATTGTACTATGATGATTGGGTGGTTGGTCTTCCATTTGGGATCCTTCATCACTCCACTTCTAGGATGGAATTATAATGTATTTTGGCCATCGTATGACCCCTCTGACCTCACACATTAGGGGGCATCTGTTATAGCTGATTTTACCACACTAGGTGAATTGCACTTGTATGGTCTTTCCCTGTCCCTATGTAGACTCCTTAGACCCCTTGGACCATTTTTTGTCCTTTGATGTTTCCTAGACCATCCCTATAAACATGTGAAAATTGCTATACGTGATTTTTAAACCCCTTATCGTGTATATACGCGGGTTTGACCCCTAAAATCGTGTACGTCGGGATGTGTACAAAATCCAAATCCTTTTGGAGTTTTCCTTGACATGGATCTGACTCACTTGTCTCCTGGCCTTCCATATGCCTTGAGATCGCTCGGATTCAACCTTTCATTACCCCAATGAAAAGCTATATAAGGAACCTTTTGGATACATTGAAGGCATAAGATAATTGAGAGCAAAGAAACTATAGTCCATTGTTGCCAGAACTTGTGCTTGAGTTTGCATCCCTTTGTCCCTTGGAGCACTTTGGTGTTCTTCCCAAGCTTGCATTTTTCTTATGAGCTTGCTATCGAGAGATGGAGGATTGAGGTGGTGGAGGCCCAAGTGGGGGATTCAGTTTCTCTTATTCACAAATGTGCCGACAGAGGTTGTATTCATTGTAATTTCTGATTTTATATTAATAGAAATATCTTTTCCTATCCAATAATGTATGTTTGAATGAATATTTTATCCATGGATGATTTCAAATGCTTATACATTGTTGATTATATATGCTAGAGTAGATCTAACACCAATATATATAGTATGCTTCTCTTGTTTACTTGTTGTTGAGGAAGTAATTTATCAATTCAAGCTAAAGTTGGAAAGCTCAATGGGGATCTACTTCAACTGTCCGGAATAAGGTATGAGGTCTGATCCTTTAGTGTTAGATATTTGATTTCTCTTGCATATTGGAAAGGATTGATTTTTGGAGTCAAGCTATCTGTTGTGGTACCCCAAGCCATAGGAATTTCTCTCCGTAACAACAGGTGAGTTAGGTTCTGAGATATCTTTGTCAAGGTGGACAATGTTGGGGTTTTCCTCTTCTATAGGTGAGGTTTGACTAGTTCCACAGTGAAAATGGTGAGATCATTCACGGATATTAAGATGGGGATTAAGAACCTTGAATACAAAGGTCTCCCAAGGTTGGTTTCACTCCTTGCGCCGGTCCATGATTAAGAGTTTAATCAAGATGTGGTGGTATAAGATGCTCTTGGGGTGAAGGGTATTTTTGCAAACTAGTCTCGACATTTTCTCTAGACTTCGAAGGAAAAAGAAAGGAAAATTAAGACTTCTATTATCAATGAAATGGGATAATCAACGGAGATGAAAGGATTTGAAAACACTAAATTTACCTTCACAGGTAATCAGATGAATAATGACCATCAACGGATTGATGTATTCAGGCTTTATCCAGCTATGCTGATAACCTTTTGCACCTGTCACATGCTGGAGTTTGTGCTTGAGGGAAATGTTATGTGATGCCCTTGGAACAAACCAATATTTATGCCATCATTCTCCTTCTTGGGGAAGCTTAGTGGCACATGCAATCAATTCCTATGTAACCTAGAAGGAAAGATGTCCTACCCATGCCATTCTCCCATCGAACCCCATTGCCAAAAGAAATGATATTTCCTCATCATATCCTTGCAGTAGATGGAGTAATGAGTTACATCCGGCATGGAAAAATACTTCCTAGCATTCTATGAACTCTGTCATTCGGAACAAATCTTGGAAAGTTTCTGGCTCAAATCGGTTCGGCATGGTTTAAACAGAGAGGAGAATACAGGGTTTGTAGAGAAAGGTGGCTAAAATTCCCTAAAGTGATAATGGTCAGTGGAAGCAATGGAATGGGAGAAGGTTTGCACAGTGCTGGTTTAAAATGTGTCGCATTCAACCTACCAAATGATCATGGAAACAGCTCAGCATGCTTAGACGATTGTTTCATTATGGCAATTTTTTAAACATGTACCATCAAAAATGTGTAGTTGAATGAGCTTCTAAAGTTTATTTGGTTCAACCATGTCCAAATACAGTTTTGGAAAGGTTGAACATGTAACTTAATGCAAGTCTATAACAAAATTCGTAATCATAGCCTTAGTTCAAAAAGAAGGTTGACTTATTTGATAGCTTTTGCGTGCAAACGGAAAAAGAGGATAATGGTGATGGCAGAGTCATGATAACTTAGAAGGTACCCTAAGGTCGTATCATATCCATATAGGGGTGAAATAAAATCATGTTAGATCTAATTCGTACTATCATTAATTGGAATTACTCATAATATCTTGTGGATGTGACCCTAATGGTATGACTCAGTTTTTTACCCAAACAAAATTAAGCTAATACTTAACCATGGATACGAAAATATCATAATTTTTATTCAGCTCATCATTTGAATTTTTATTCATACTGACATTTGACCCTTCATATGATCCTTCATACAGATTTATGTAAACAATGAGCTTGCTGGATCAAACTGCTGCTAATTGTGGCTTTTCCTAAGCTACCAGATCACAAAGAAGTGATATGAAATAATTCTCTGGCGTTCTTCCTTATTCATCCAATATTTTAAAACCATTTTATCTATTTGCATTGTCCTGGAGACACTTTATCATTAGGAAACAAGTCTCTTATAAGTAAAACTAAAGATAGACAATCAGGCTAATCCTCTCCCAAACCAAAGATATGGAATGTCCCCAAGCCATACAAGAAAACTAAGTAACTTCCAAAATAAATTAAAAAAAGTTCAATCATGTTTTTATAAGTTTGTAAAAGAGAGAAAAATTAACTAATAAATGGAAATGATTCAGATATATACATTTATCCAAAAATAACAGTGCTCAAATATATAAATGTATAAATTTATCATTTACCATGTGATGAAGATATAAGTGAAAGGACCATAGAGAAAACTATTCACCGCTTCCTTGTTTTAAGGATATCTTGTCATCTCAAAAAATTCTTGAGCTCACCTTTGAATTTGTAGGAGTTTACAGCTACGCGTCCCATTTCTAAGAGAAACATATCCTAGATATTGATTGAATTCAGATTATCGGATCCAAGGCCAACTTACGGGTATTCTTTAATCACATCATAAACAATAGGCCTAAACATATTTTGTTGTTAAAACATGTTCCTATTGGTGCATTAACCAAATCTGTTTTACCTGATATTGCCTCGTTGCCAGCAGGCCTGTTTAGTACCTCGGCGGGTTTATCTTGGTACCATGCAAACATAGCCCCACATCCAGCGAGCCTGTTCAATACTCTGGCGGGTTTACTTGCATTTATCGAACTTCCTTATTTTTAGGTTGTTACTTAGCCTTGACCCGCTACCAACGGGCTTGTTCAATACACCGACAAGTTTTCCTTGTATAAAGATTCTGAGTATATGGAACTCGATTGGTACGAGGGCATGCTAAGCCCTGCTAAACACATGAGTTATAATATTTTTTTTTATAAAATGGCCTTAACTATAGATCATGTCAAAAGAGAATAACGTAAATGTGTTCCCGGGCCTTTCAGTTTATTTTAATTAATAAAAGATAATGTTCCCCACAAGTAAAAATTGCACTTATCCTGGAGTGTTCTCAAAAATATTTAAGAGCTAAGTTTTGATAACAAGTGTAGATGAGCTAGTAATCTCTAGGTGTAGAAATTCTAAAAAACATGATAATTGAAGTGAGTCTTTCGAGCACTTGTTCATTAATCGGGAATGTACATATATGAATCAAAACACCATATATATAAAGCATAACAAAATCATAAAATAAATGATTTGAAAATGATATACAAGAACTTCAAAGTTAAGATATGATTTTAGTGTTTTTAGAGTACTTTCCTTTTCAGGTAATATCCCATGAGTTTTTCAAAGGAATAGAAAGACCCATTTGTAACCAAATTTCAAAACCATTTATTGGATGATTTATTTTATTCTTGAAAACATAGAAAAAGAGTCCCCTACAAATAAATGACTCTTATTTATTCAAAGGGATATACACATACTGACATATTTACAAATGATGATAACCCACAATATTTTTAAGAATCAGGAGGAGGAAGAGTCTTTGGAGAGGGAAGTCCAATGATTACCTCTATCTTTATAGGATTCATATTGAGCCCCTTGTGGCAAAATATGATGTCCCATGCAGATATAACATCGAGGGGTTTTGTTTAATGGACATTCCTATCGAGGATGATTAGTTTTACATTTTGGGCAGAAATTGCTCTTTGCTGCTTGTTCTTCTTCCTGGTTCTTCAAGTAAGTTTGGTTTCTAAAGTGAGTGTACATAGAAGGTTTCTTTTGAGGTGGGAATGGGGCAAACCAAAATTCTTTTCCAAGAGAAATCTTCCTCTGATCACACATTCTTTTATTGATTCTTATAGGAGTAGGAGATGCTATTGTGGATGTGTCAATCTGTGGGGTTACTATTTCCAAAGAGAGCTTCCACCTAGGAGGGATTGAAAAAATTAGTGAAGTTCAACTCCCCCACTTAAAAAATTGTATTATCTAATTTTGTGACTTAGTGGAAGATTTAAAGGTTCCCAATGGTTACTTCTTTTTAATTTTGTCAAGAATGAGGCCCTCAGGGCCTCCTACTAGGATCTCTTCTCTTTCTATGATTTCCCCCGTAAGAATATTGTTATGTTTCCAAGAAAACTATTTCCTATAGGTGTTGGTTTTTTTTTCAATGACTTTTCACTGAGTTGATGGTTGGGGTTTTGTGTTTCCTGTAAAAACTTAATAAAAATTTTAACAAAATTTTACTATCTTAACGAATATATCCTATACAAATACTACTACTACTACTGGATTTGGGGGCGCCTATTATAACAGATGCACATGTTCTTACCTCTTGTCTTACCACTCCCTCACCACCAGCCTACATCTATTCTACCTTATGGAGCAACTCCCTGACAATGGTGCCAAAATGTTGGGCAAAATATTGTCTTGAATAATTTACCTAATATTTAATTATCAACCAAGGTTGGTAGGATTAGAGTTTTTATAAAATATATGGGAAGGTAGAGGGATTCCTAGGGTATCGTGGTAATACTTTGGTAGACAAAAGATTGAAATGTCTTTCAAAATGAAAAACTGAGTTGAAATCCTAAGGATCCAACTTAGTCGAGATAACATGAGGAATAGGGTAGAGTGGTATTAATTTATACTACTCTACTCTATGAACAATTACTAAAAGACAAAAATATGGACAGTGTGATGACAATGAACTATTATTTATAAGAAGGTCTATTTTATTGATAAACGGTTTACAAGGAAGAATTTACAACTACTAGTTATACATGCAACTAATAGATGGCCACTAATTCCATTCTCCTTGATTATTTTGAGGATAAGGGTTTACTGTAATAGGGAGAGGAGCGGGAGAAGTATCAAAATGGATTTCAAATGAGGTGAAGAAGATAAATGAAATAATATCTAACTTAATTTCTACAAAAATATGGAGACTAAGAACCATCCAATCACAAGCTATAGTAAACATGATGATCTATAAAGAAATAAATCCTACTTACAAAAGATAAAATGATATTGCAAGAAAGTGGACATGATTTATGAACAAGAAGAAAACTTATAAAGATGTTTTAAATTCTATTCTATGGAGTCCTTTAATAACCATATGATTAAGAGGAAAAATTATATTACTATGAGAAACGACACTTAATCGATTAATACATCTAAAACATCACATGTGAAGGATCAATTCAGATTTAATTACGAATCAAAACAAAATATCAAAACACATAACATAATTCTTTAGGCATAAGGTGAGAAGAAAGAGGAAAGAAGAATGAGGTCTAACAAGTAGTATAAGAATCTTATCTAAGGGTCTTAAGAGAAAATACAATCACTATCTAACTACTACTATCAAAACAGATTAAAAAAACAAAGGAGATAAGCTCAAAACAGATTAAAGACACACATGGTTAAATGAAAGATTGAACAGTAGGTTGAAATGAAGGTTTGTATGAAAGGCATAACATATTGTCTGAATGACAGTCTGTATGAAGAAAATACTAAAATTTCATAAAAACAGTGAATTTAAATGATTGGTTTGAGAGCAGATGACTCATGCATATGCTAATGAGATGTGAAAGAGCAAAAATTAAAGCTACTTACTGATTAAATCTTATGACAACATAATCTAAACTAACTCATAATTCGAAAAGGAAATTACATTACTAAATAGACTAAAATATAATTAATCAAAAACAAAACTAAATAAAACTAGATTTATTGTGACTTAACCAAAGCAATCTAGTCTAAGGATTAAGCAATGAACTGTAAAAAAAAATTAAAAAGGAATTTAGAAACTATTCTAGGTGCAACTAGTTGCTAACTGGTAAAGGAAAACTGCATAATTAGCATGATAAAAAAGAAATATATGCTACAGAAAATAATTAACATAAACAATTACCATACTAAAACTAAATAAACAATTTATAAGTAAGAGTATACAAATTATAGAAAAAGGAAATAACAAAACATACACAAAAATGTAAAACTCTGTTATCGGGGGGCCTTACTAGCAACCAAAGTAATTCTTTGCTAATGGAACACGGTCATTCACAGCATAATGGAAGTTTCATTAAAACAAAGGTAACATTACAAAATCTTGTGGAAAACTGATAAAACGGCTAACTATCTCACTATCCTTACTAACTCAATCGATTCTATCAGCTACTAACCATGAGATATCAACTATTAACATTCAACAATTAACAACTATTTCTTGCATGAGATCATCTGTATATATAGTGTTTACAGAAGGAGAGAAGGTTGACCCTTTCCATGGCCGACTGCTCTTATGATAAGGAAGTCATTAAAACAAGTAATTACATTAATAACTAGCATATGTCATTTCCTTCTTCTTCACATATTTGGTTCCTCTCTAGCGCACGATGTAGCATATCATCTCAGTCTTAATCGGAGCCAGCATCAAATTGTCACACAGAGACATTATATGAGTGCCCTTCCAAAAGGAGGCTTATGGTAAGATGCTGGCATGTGATCACCATTAGAGGAATTTTGAGGTCTAAAATGGGCCTCCTAAGGAAAATAATAAAATAATATTAATTAATTATGGAGGAAGAAAGAAAAAAACTACTTTTTGTGTTCGTATTTTCGACATATATCCTTGTGTTTTTACTCAAATTTTGATCCAGAGAGCTCCTTGGATGTGGATTTTGATTCTGAATCCAACTATTACCAACATTGCATACTTTTGATGGACCCCTCTACCGAAAAACAAGAAATACCTGAAAACATGTGATGATGATGTCATCATCACTTCTTCTTTTTTCAGGTATTTCTTGTTTTTGGGGTAGAGGGGTCCATTAAAAGTATGCAGTGTGTGTACTCTTTGAATGTAGAATCAAAATCAGCATCCAAGGAGCTCTTCCGATCGAAATTTGAGTAAAAACACAGGGAGATATGTCGAAAATACAAACAAAAAAAGTAGTTCTTTTATGACAAATATGTCAATTCAACCATTATGGTTGACTCATTTTATTGAAATTCTATTGGTTGTTGAATTCCAACTCACAAGAACTTATTGTTTGCACGTTTTCTTATAAGGCGCATTTTAGACCCCAAATTTCCTCTAATGAACAGTTCACGGCCATTACATGCCTTTAACGCATAGAAATCCACTATCAGCAATGCGTGGTTGATTTAGTTGTTCGAACAGTGAGCTCAATGATGCGTTGGATATACTCTGCGCACATCTAGGATGAACATTGTCCTGCTCACTGGTTCACTGAAGACCAAGATTTTGGATGAAATTTTCATACATTAGAATATCACCACATATTATCGTATTTAAACTAGAAAACCGCGAATGGATGCAAAATAAAACATAACCTACATAAATTAAAATATAGCCATACATGTTGCTAAATGGTGAACTGTATGGTACAAAAGACGCCAAAAGGTAACAAACATGTATTAATATGTAAAGTATTTATCCCAAAAATGGTGACAAAATGAGGACCAACAATTGGGCGTAATCCAATTACATATGTTTTATGTATATTATTTCATGTGTTGGGCATCGGCCCTAAAGCACATGATTCATGAGATGTTTGTGTTGAGTGCAAGCTTTGAGGCACATGAGTATTTGATTTTTATTGTTAAGCGAGAAGCTCTAAAGCACATGAGTATTTTAAAGGTTTGAGTTGAGAGAGAGGCTCTAGATCGCATGAGTATTTTAAATGTTTGTGTTGAAAGAGAGGCTCTGAAGAACATGAGTTATGAGACCTTTGTGTTGAGCAGGAAGGTCTGAAGCACATGAAATGATAAGAATTGTAAGTGTTGGTCATAAGCCCTGGAGCATTCCAATTTGATGTTGAGAATAATCTATGGAACATCGGATCCCTGGCCATTGTATCCCTAGGAATATCCTACAAATACATCCTAGCATTAGTGTTGAGTGAGGATCTCTAGAATAGCACTAAGTTGTAACTCCCTATTCTTAGCGTTGAGTATGGGCTCTGGATAAATGCTAGGAATTACTGAAAAAAATTAATATGTTGAATGAAAATGACTCTGATAAAACATTGATCTTATCTTACTTATTTTTAAGTGATTAAATGAAATTTTAAATTTGTTTATCTTATCAATGTATCAAATAATTACAATGTTATATGAGGGAATCCAACATGTAAGGAGGTTTAGAGTTGCCTAACCTAGTTGAACTAGACCCTACCTGAAGGCCTTATTAAAGAAAGTGACTAAGCTAAAAGAAAAGTGTCATATGATTAGGGATCATGCTATATGATACCTAAAGTTTAAAATGTTAACAAATGGTATATATATATAAATATATAGTTTATACATGGTATGTATAAAAGAGTAAGCATAGTAATAAAAATAGTAACTATGAATAATAATGAAAGGATTTTTATATTACTATTATTACTAATGTTAATTAAATATTAAAAACCAACAAGAGTCAAAGTAGGAACTAGTCAAAAGTTCCTAAGGTAAATTTAAACAAATATTAAAATTACCTAAATAAAGTAAAAAGGGTTATTTCAAGAAAACAAATGATTCTTGATTTAACTGCCCCTTTTCCTTAAAAGATTGTGTATAAAGACCCAAGCCAAAGAGAGGCTTGGGGATATTTTATTTTTTCCATAATTTTACCTTATTATTCTCAAGAGAGTTCTTGGAGAACATTTTTCCTAAGAGGAAAAAGGAAACTGATGCAGAACCTGTTATCCCAAATAGGGAAGCCTTACCTTAGGAGCTCTAAGATACATGCATGTTGAAACCAGTTTGGGGGGATACAGATTGAAACCAAAAATGGTTTGGGGTCATGGTTGGGTGGAACATGTTAGTTCCCAAGTTATTCGATTATTTTGAACAAAGGTCAAAACTGTCTATGAACTTGTTAATACTGTGTGTTTAAGTGTGCAAGGTTTCCAACCATTGAAATAGCTTGCACTTGCCGGTATGAGGTTTCTTGATTTTTCCCTATTTTTTATGCAGGATTTCTTAATAAATGAATGGATCATATTCTGGAAGAATGAGTAGAATCGGTTTGCTGAGATTAGGTTAATTTGTTTACATAAACTTAAAAGCATCCAGGCTTGTTTTAGTTTACATGTTCCTATAAGCCCTAGTTATAAATATTTTGTTATAGAAGATTATAGATCAGATTTCTTATTAAATAAACTACCATATATGTTTTTATCAGTTTTCAAAACCACGGGAAATTTTATGGTCTTTATTACTTCTGCATTATTCTTCCAGCTTTATTATTTCTTAAAATACAGACTTCTCTAATGATGTAATCTTTCTACTAGAACCTAGAGTATTTAGGTTATCTATATTTCTTATTTTTGTCAAAATTATATACAAAAGAAAAACAAAGATTTAATTATTTAAACTCCTACTATAGATTTTCCTATGTTGGTAGGTTACATATTTCCAGCATGCTTGTTGAGATTACAACCATCGAAACTATTACATACAGCCATAGCATAAATTCCATGCAAAAAAATATAAATTAAATATCATTGTTGGAACTTAAAACATTATAACATAAACAAGATCAATAGTGTTAACACATCTAAAACTACCAAATAACATAACATACCAACCATCGAGACTTGTTAAGATCTGGACGTCAATTATATCAAATACCTCTACTATCTACTACCAAGATAAGAATTGATTTTAAACATAATATAAACCAACTAATGAACAATGTATCCATTAAAGAGATTCAAGATTGAATCCTGTCAGCATTTATGCCAAAAAAAAACACACACATGCAGTATTGAACCACTAAACCACGCAGCCCAGCAATGAATCATGTAGGCTCATGTTTTAATTACCAAAACTAAATCTATATCCAAACATGCCAGGAATTGAATCCTGTAGGATTTGATGTGCAAAAAAAACCAATGTTGTAAAGCTATACAAATTTTCACATAACCATTTATAAACTATGCTAACATAACTAAATTGCATAAGGTAATATCCATTAAATCTTTACATAGTTTGTGTATTCACACAATGGTTTAAATCACAGCTATCAAAGCTCAAACGTAAAACCAAGTTCTGAACCATAATAAAAATCTCCACTCTATGAATATTCCACATTAAACCAAACAAAATGTACTTTGTTTTGTTTCCTCATCACGACTCATGGACAAGAGGTAAGCCCCACCATGATTACCATTAAAAATAAAAACCCATTGTTCAAACACATCGTTTAAAACCAAAATACAGAGCTTCCATTAAAGATATCAAACCATATGTTTAAGCTACCAACCAAAATGAATTACGGAGCTGAGTCTTCACAAACATTGCCGAAGGCTCCACATTTAAGCTAAGCATCAAACTAATATTTAGATATGCATCCCTGGATTCCCATTAACGTAATAAGTCCCATACATTCGAATCCCATAACCAATTTTTCACCAGATTAACCTCTACGACATAGATCTCAAAGCGTAGTTAAGTATTTACACAGAGGTAACATGCCTAGGCTATTGCAGGGCTTATGCATGAAAGGTATCGAAGATAGTCTAGTAAACACCCATGACCCATGATTAAAATCCCCTGTCACTTGCAAGATCGAAATAGAGAACTATCATGAGTATGAAAAACCTATACCCAAAGAAACAATAATACAAATGCTGCAAAACCAAATGGAGTGCATACCTTTGAAACGCAGGGTAAGCCTATTCCTCCACGCTGCAACGAACCCAAAGAGCCGAATAGTGTAGATGACCCACAAAAGCAGATCAAATGAAACCCAAATAGTGAATGACCCAAGATTAGGGTTCATTTTCCCCCCACCCCAAGGAGAATTAATTACGCCACCCTGTTGTCCACCATCATCAAAACATTTACCCTCATGCATATAGTACCAAACACAACAACGCGACTTGGTGTTAATATCCCTACCAAAACCCTCGTTGGCATTGATAAGCAAAGGTTTCATGGAATATGGAATATTCCATAAATGGCTTACCACATAAACCATATATATATATAATATATAGACATATAGATATAGACATAGATATAGATATAGATATAGATAGATATATAGATATATACAAACTTTAATATAATGTTGGTTAAGTTTTAGGAATTAATATTATAACCTTAGGCATTAATACAATCGAATTATATGTTATAACTACATAGCAGGGGATAAACTTTATCATAGTCCCAATCCATAACAACCATGTCAATTGTAAAATATTCAGGCCTTACGAACCCTAACTCTGCGGAAACAATAAACATAACCAATAGCAGTAGGAATAGTTAGGATGAGACTTTAGTCCTTTTTTGTCTTTGATAAGCATAGGATTGTGTGGTATGGATAGCATGTCATAGGGTGTCGAGTTTTGCAGTCATAACTAGATTTATCCATCTAAATGAACCTGCACAAAGAAAGGATAAGTTTGCATTAGTTCAACCTGAACTAAGTAAACCCCGTAGCAGCAAGTAGGACTAGTTACCTCTCCAAGTGGTCTCATAAGGGATACAAATCCCCCCACTCCAACCCTAGACAGTTAAAGATAAGTTAGGAATTTTCATAAACAATGAAAAAAACTTATAACCATGAAGTAAGATATAAATGAATAAGTATACACACATGCATGATAAATAGTAATCAAATAGAAGAGTAATCATTTAAACGAAATAAAGTAAAATAAACATTGGACATAATTACATCAGTAACTACATAAAGAAAACACATAGAAATGGTAAGGACAACTTACGACACTTCAAATTACAAAAGAATGACCAACATGTTCCATAGAAGATGAATTAATGTCCATATTATGTAGTAATTAACTATCCTACAAATTTATTTTATTTTTTCAAATTTTGGGTACGTTGCATCTGTAATAATATTCGTCTGTATCCAATTGTAAACTTGAAAGACTGTTTATCTTGTATATGTAAGAAAGCGCCTCCCCCAAAATTGATTGTTCATGTTGGAATTCCTCATCAACTAAAGTGTAATTTACTTAAATAATGTTTAGGAACACTTTCTCAAACATAATATCAAGCTCAAGGTCCAATTCATAAAACAAACAAAACTAGGTGCTAGAATTGAACTAGAATTGCCTGACTCAACTTTAATGTGCAATGGGGATTCTTCCACTTCAAATAAGCTCAGGAATTGATTATGAAATAATTAATTACAGGTATGAAAAATCATATCATATTTACTCCAATTCATAATTCATATAAAGATATCCATAAGAATGCATGATCTCAAGAATCCTATGCACAAAGTACTAGGACATTTTATGTTTCAAACTCCAACGAAGATGAAGTATACTCCAAGTATCATAGGAACCCTAGTATATACAAAATATATCCATGATATCATAAACTTTTGAATCCATAGGTATAGGGATGATTGAACTTGATTTGGGATTCAAATACGCATCAATTTTATTTCGGACTACACAACTAGTTAAGGTTTACGGATTTCCAAAAAAGACAAGGAGGTCATGAATAATGAAAGTGTTCCTTGGTATTTCTTCATTATGATTTTAGGAACTTGAATAAAATAATATATTATAACTTTGGGTAACATAGATTCTAACATCAAATACTGTAAAACTAGTCAATACTTAATGCATAAAGAGCTAGTCTTAAAAAATGAGAGTTCTAGACTGCCTCGGAGGCTCATGAACTTGAAATAAGAAATGTAACAAATATAATAAACATTATAGTGGGTATAATGAAGAATTTAAATCATATTTAAATCAACAATAAAAAATGTATATTATTCCCCATTTATAGATAAATTCAACTCTAGGATTCCTACAACAGAGAAACAAAAAACTTCAATGAGAGGAAGTATAAGATATGGGGGATGCTAGATCAAAAATAGGGGTACATTTTGTACATAAAAAAACCAATGAGGACAACTACATAAGATGATATATCTCATAGGAAGCGTGCAAACATCCTACTATCTCCTCCAAGCTGAAACCCTTTCATATCACCTCAAAACTACACAATCCTTAGCATCAATCTTGGAGGTTCGAATCCTTTAATATGTGGCATGGATCAAAGCTGGAAATAAAATATCATGGCTACACTATAATTATGAATATGGATGGAACTCATTTCCTAAGGGGAACATCACCCAAATATTAGTTGAGGCACATCACTCAACCTCTGAGAAGCAACGCTGGGAAGGAAAGAACACAAATGACCAAAAGCCATTATAGTGTTGTGTTCCCATTATTTTATAATATTAGGTATATTATTATGAAATATTTTTAAAGTTTAATGAATCATAGGATCTTAAGGCTTGCCTGAATTCAATGAGAAAATAAGGTTGCATAAGAGAGAGAGTAATTCGTTAAATACTGTGTTGAAATAATGTAACTTCAAAGAATATTCTACTTGTACTTCACATTATTAGCATTACTCCTTCGAGATGTGTCACTGATGTAAAAGGTCATGTAAAATTCATGAGGTAAAACATCTGTTGTAAGTTGGGTCGATACCACCATGAAAATAATAGTATAATTAATATTGTGGGATTTCCTAGGTAGGTCGGCCCTATTAGTTAGATAGGTTGACCTAGTTAGGAAAATTTCAGTTGGGAAGATGAGTATAAATAGGGAGGTTCCTTCCCTCATTTGTACACACTCACACACACACTTGTGTTTTGCAAGAGAGAGAAAGATGTAGGGAAAAAGAAGGAGGAAGACTAGTGTATCTGGTATTTTGGCTCTTATGCTTGGGCTTGGTTTCTCTATATACGAGACCTTTTTCTTTGGTCATTGCATACTGGTAATAGATATTGAGGAATTTTTTCAACGTTTTTCTCTTTAGGATTTTCCTAGGACAAATTGTTGTGTAGCTTGTGATTGTGTTTCTTTCAATGATCCTCTTTATGTTGTTATTATGAAAATGTATTAAATGTTAATCAAGTTTAGGAGTTAATAAATGGAAACATAGAAAAACTTAACATGGTATCAGAGCTATCTTAAAAATAGCATATTTCATGAGCTAATTCTCTCTCTCATTCTCTAGACGAGGAAATTAGGTCTTCTAATAAAGTGGGATTTTTTAGTGCAAGTGACATAGGGAAGTGCGTCCCTCGTCGGTGAATATTTTGGCACCAATATTGAATTTCTTAGTGGGAATATCCTATGTAAATTCAAGCCCTATTTTCACTTAAAATTAGGAAACTGAAAAACCAGAAACAAAACTAAAAACTGCAGTCCAGGCTATTGCAAGTCCTGTTTAAAGAGTTAGAATTTGGATTCTTCTGAAAATGGCTATACCATCATACTTTCCTCAGTCAAGTGCATATTTTGGTAAGTACAGTTTTCTTTTCTAATAAATTTTCATTTTTTTTCATTTTCTGATCTTCGGGACAAGATGTCTCCAAGAATTAAGCATGGTGACAAGTTGGAAGGCATAGAAAACTTATGTGTTTAGAAATATAGAATGGGACTCATTATAGAAGAGAATGATCTTGTAAATTTTATCAAGGGAGTTTTTTCCGAGCCCAGAGAATAGGAAGCAAAGAAAAATTACAAGAAATACATGATTAGAGCCAAGAGTATCATATTTGATTCAATCGAGGATCACTTTATTCGTAAAGTATCCTCTAAGGATACACCTAAGCAAATGCTTGATTCCCTATCAAGAATGCATCAAGGAAGAAAAATCAGCCGAAAGATGAAATTGAGAGCCCAACTCAAAAGTAAAAATATGAGAAAGGGTGAATCCATCCATGAATACTTCACAAGGGTCTCTCAATTCAAAGAACAAATAGAAGCAATTGAAGACAAGATTGATAAAATTGAAATAGTAATGGCCGCTCTCAATGGTCTTACTAGACCATGCAAATCCTTCATCCATACAATCTGTGTAAGGAAGGAAAGGCTAAAATTTGATATCTTATGGGAAGAATGTGTTCAAGAGGAAGCTAGAGTTGCTATCCGAGAAGCACTATTCAGATATTATGACCATGCTCTAGCTACTCATACCAGAAGAAGAAATGGAAAGAATCATTTCAAAAAGGAAAATTATGAGGGGTCTTATCCTCCTAATAAGTTTCAAAATAATAAAAAAGGATATTGCAAGCATAAATATTTCTCCACTTATCAATGATACCATTGTGATAAGATAGGACACATTGCCAGAAATTGTACGACACAGAAAGAAGAATATAAGAAGAAGAATTACAAAATACATCATGCTAACTTAGTAGAAGAAGAAGAATAAGAAGAACCTCCCAAGAATTTATAAAAAGAATAAGTTCAAGAATATGTTCTCTATAATATGTATCTATCACTAGAGAGTGGCCTGTATGAACTGAGAGGTCATGCAGAAGCAACCTTGATCCATGATCAATGTCTTCATATGCACTTATGGGATGAAGCAACAAGGAAAACAATACATGTTCGAAACATAATACCCCATAGTGCACTTAGATTCAATAACCATAAATAAATGTTCACAAGTAAGAAACCAAAGGTAAGTCACATCAAGGTATTTGGTTATCAAGTGTTTGTTCATAGAGAAAAAGAGAAAAAAAAAAAGAANTAACCATAAATAAATGTTCACAAGTAAGAAACCAAAGGTAAGTCACATCAAGGTATTTGGTTATCAAGTGTTTGTTCATAGAGAAAAAGAGAAAAAAAAAAGAAGTCAGATCCTTCCAAAAAAAAGGAATATTTGTTTGGTAGTTTGAGGTCTCCAAGACATTTAGAATATATATATCAGGTTACCATCATATGTAAATTAGCACGGATGTAACCTTTGATGAATATGTATCTCTCAAGAAGTCAAGAAAGTGTCAACTTGAAGAAACATATGAAGAAGATTTAGCTCCCAGAGCTGCGAAACCTTGCACCTCTTCATGATGATGTGATCCCAAAAGAACATGATATGTTGGATCCCCAAGAACCTCCCCAAATTAATATTTCCCACAAGATAAATCCAGCTTGATACTGTGAGATTATTCAAGAAGAAGAAATATATGGTGCTCCAGAAGGCTCCATAAGGTAAAGCAAGAGGCCAATTCCATTTCCTAGTTATGTGTGTTTGATGTGTGATCTTGTAGACACATAACATACTTGTTTCGAAGTAGTTTCTCAAAATATATAATGGCTAGAAGTTATGAAAAAATAATACCAATCCATAATGAAGAATGCTGTATGGGAAATAGTTCCCAAGCCAGAAGAAAAAGTGTGGTATCTTCCAAATGGATGTACAAGATAAAACATACAACCTATGGAAGTATTGAGAAGTAAAAAACCATATTTATAGCATGTTTTTTTTCTCAAATGGATGGAATCGATTATTAAAAGACATTTTATCATGTAGAAACATACACTTCTATCATAACCATCATGGCCCTGACAACGAAGACAGAATGGAAGTTGCATCAGATGGATGTGAAAACAAGCTTCCTAAATGGTATCATTGAATAAAAAGTGTACATATAATAGCCACATGGTTTTGAAGTCAGAAGAATGCATGTATGTAAATTGAAGAAGGCTATGTACAGACTGAATCAAGCTCCAAGATCTCGGTATTGAAGAATCGGTAGTTTTCTGATGAGCTTGGGATTTACTAAAAGTAAGGTTGATCCTAACCTTTACTTCAAGGTTATGGATGATGAACTTGGCATATTAGTGTTGTATGTGGATAAATTATTCCTTCCACGTAATGAGAAACAAATATCAGAGTGTAGGAAGAAGCTCATTGCAAAATTTGAGATGAAATACTTTGGCTTGATGCATTATTTTCTAGTGCTTGAGGTATGGAAGAGCCCAGAAGGAATATTCCTTAACCAAAGGAAGTATGCGGTGGAAATCTTGAAAATATTTGACATGTTGGAATGCAAATACATGACCACACCTGTGGATACACACTTGAAGTTGTTGGCTAATGATTCATCAAAATTAGTGGATGTGAAACTATATAGACAGATCATTGGTTCATTGATGTATTTGATGAATACCCAACCATATATATGCTTTGATGTGAATATTTTGAGTCAGAATTTGGTTGATCCCAGGCATGTTCACTTGGTAGCTGAAAAGCATGTGATGAGGTACCTAAAAGGTGCAATAAAGTATGGTCTCAGTTATACTAGAGATCATGACTTCAAAATGTATGGTTATACAGATTCAGATTGGGAAAAAAGTGTATCATATATAAAGATAAATTCAAGATGATGTTTTTTCTAGGTTCATCCATGATCTAATCGATAACAAGGAAGTAGTCAAGTGTTTCTCTCATCACTGCAAAAGTGGAACATATTGCAGCTTTTTACGCTAGTTGTAAATCCATATGGATTCAAAATTTGTTATCATATCTATTAGGTCTGGACATGGATGCTACTGTGATTCTATGTCATAACCAGAGCTTCATGAAGATGACAGAGAACCGTGTGTTCCATGGTAATACAAAGAAAATAGAAATATGGTACTTCTACATTCGTGACATGGTGTAGAAGGGAGATATACATCTCTAATATGTGAGCATAGGTGAGAAGGTTGCAGATGTGTTAACTAAGCCTATGTATCGTGTGAAGTTTGAATACTTATGAGACAAGCTTGGTTTTTTCTATAAGGACTTCTTGGAAGGGGGAGCAGTATTAAGAATATAGAATCACAATCATTGTAGGTAGCTCAGTTGGGATTGATCATCCTTAGACTTGATCCTGTAGTTTTGAAAGCAAGGATCGTTTTAAATGTTGATCTTTATGGACTTGATCCCATAATTCTAATAGGAAGGATTATCCAATATGTTGATGTTGGGATTGATCATCCTTAGACTTAATCCTGTAATTCCAAAAGGAATGATTGTCTTAAATGTTGATCATGATGGACTTAATCCCATAATTATGAAAGGAAGGATCATCTAAGATGTTGATGTTGGGATTGATCATTCTTATACTTTTTTTTTGTAATTCCAAAAGGAAGGATTGTCTTAAATGTTGATATTGATGGACTTGATCCTATAATTCTGAAAGGAAGGATCATCCAAGACATAGATGGAAGGACTAGTCATCTTTATACTTGATCCCGTAATTCTGAAAGGAAGGATAATCTTAAATGTTGATGTGAAAGGAATAATCATCCTTAGACTTGATCCTATAATTTTGAAAGGAAGGATTGTCGTAAATGTTGATGTGGAAGGATTAATCATCCTTAGACTTGATCCTATAATTTCGAAAGGAAGGATCATCTTAAATGTTGATGTGCAAGGACTAATCATCCTTAGACTTTATCTTGTAATTTTGAAAGAGAGGATCGTCTTAAATACTAATGAGTAATGGACTTATGTCCATAATTCTGAAATGAAGGATAATCTAGAATGTTAGTAGTCGACTTGATCCCATAATTCTGAAAGGAAAGATCATTCATAATGTTAGTTGTTGTTATAACTGACACAGATGATGTTACACTAGAGTTGAGCTATTGATGATGATATGACATGTTGTTTTTGTTATTCCATATTTTTTCTGATGAGCCAACCTTGTGCTATAGTTGTTGTTGTTATACTAGCTTTATATTGATGAGCCAACTTCATATTGTCATTTTTGTTGTTATTATAACATTATGCTAATGAGCCAGCCTCATGTTATCGATCCTAGTGATGTATCAGTTTTTACACAAATGATGATGTTCCATACTCCACATGATGATGCCCCACTACCATGATGTATAAAATTGAGGCACAAAAATCTAATAACCAAGACAAAACTTAATATAGATGACAAATCAATTTAATCAATAAAATGTCATAAATAGTGAAAAAGACTTGCAGTTGTATATTTTCTTAATCATTAATTAGAAGATAAGTTACAATATGATATATTGGAATTAATAGCCAAGCAAATCGAATCCGAAAGAAGTAATTCAAATTGAATGCATGAGATTGGCTTACTTATCAGTTAATCGCCACTATACACATCACTTAAACACTAAACTACAACATAATTGACTCTAACTAACTCAAAACTCAACTCCATGCCAACAAGTAGGTAGAGGTTCCTATCAGACTTCAGTTAGCTGAGATACACTGAACTGAATCTCCAAATTAGGTGAGCGTGTCTTTAACACTCCATTTTAACGAATTTAGCACCAAATTAGGCCAAATAAGGATAAAGTATCCTTTAACACTTCAGTTTTATCAAGAATTGTCAATCATTGCGGACACTCTTTGTTCCTCTGCAATGTAAATCACAAATACAGAACAAAAAGACACAACAACATATCCTTTCCTTAAAAAATCAAATTAAATAACATGAAATACAATATACCTCAACCTTGGGTCTCTTTGTCTTCTCTCTAAAGTTCCTTGCAATGGTTAAGTACCTGCAAAATAGATCAAAAGACAAACAAACAAGATGAGAGCATCATGATGACTTGATTATTCAAATAAGTGATCAAGGAATCTGACAATATCTAATTAAAATCAATACATAAAATATAGGAAAGGGGGATGTCTTTGTATTAATTATGAAAGAGAAATAATTACAACAAAAAAATACTTGATGTCAATAGCTCTACAAGAATCATCTACAATCATCTATCGCTATGAAGATCTCTCCAACCATAAGCCAACTCTACTTTGCCTCTGATTCATATTTTAAACTAACAGCATAAGGGTGCTTTTTCTGGCCTCCCCCACTCTCATCATGAAGGCTTCATTTATAGGCCTAGAAATCATAAGATGACTTGGAAAAGGGATAGAATGTGATCTCTACAGGTGAGGGAAGTGAATGCCACCTCTCTCAAGCATGTAGTAGCTGACTCCACGGAGGCTCCCAGAACCTTCTTTTTTCTCACTTTTTGACCATCGACGCTCTTGGTAGAAATTATAAAGCCATTGAATTAGGGTTTTCATCAACGAAAGAGGGAAATGACGCTGATGGGTCCACTGTGAGGAGAATCGTCGATGCTCTATGTAAAAAGCATAAAGGCACTGACCCTTCAAGGTATCGAAAAAAAATGACCAAGGTGACTCAAGTCAAGATTTCTGGGAGGTTGAAAGGGAATGTGAAATTATCATGAAGGCTAACAAGCAATGTGGGATCTCCAGGTGCAACAGAATTCCCCCCAAAGTATGAAGCTAGAAGGAAGTGATAGGTGAAATAGTTTGCAAGTTCTCCATCTAATACAGAAGCAAAGAGAGATAGACTCATAACTAACATAGGACTAACAACTGATTCTATCCAAACCAATCATAGTTGCAGACCAATACATTGCAGATCTATGATGATGACCATGCCATGTCTACCAATGATACACTGTATATCCATGAATAATTGCTATAGGAGGTAGGAAATAGCTACAGAAAATACAAAGTAGATCCATGTCTCTTAACCTTAGATACAGAACACAACCACCAAACATACAAGGTGGATCAGTGTCATGACTCTAAATAATATCCAAACATAACCTGAGCATAGGAAATCATGATGGTGAAGCATAACCACTCATGGTCTTCATTCCAATCCCTAATTGATACTATTCTAACCATGTGAATAGATGTCTTGACATCGAACATGGAAGAAACCACTTGATTACTAGTCATTGATTTCAACTGTTAACAAGTGCGAGGGAAATCACCATTGATGTCAATTATCTTGAAGGTATCTTAGTGCATTCCCTCAAGTGTGAATAAATGTTTTTAGTTTGAACACTTGACTGAATTTTCCAATCAGAGGTCATTGATGAAAACCTGCTATTGAAAATGAGAAAACCTGGCATTGAGGCATGCAAGCTTCGAGGTAGTATTTAGGTTTCTAGGTCTAATTCTTGGATAATTATTTGAAGTCGACAACAATAGACTTGTCACAAAACGGCCATGATGATTCCCACATCAGTGACACGAAACTAGGAACAAAATTTGATTTGAAGTAATGAAACTGACTCAGACATGACTGAATTTTAAGGATAAGTAAAGTTATTGATGATTTATTTTTCTAGGAGAGACATCCTTTAAACAATTTGGAAGCATGAAACATGACATGGTAGCATTGAATTGAATGAGAATAGAACCAGGTGTAATGCAAGGAATATGACAAAGAATTATTTGAATTGACTCAAAAGAGTCGGGTGACTCACAAAAGTGGATCGACTTGGAGACAAGCTGAAAACCCAATTGTTCAGATACACAAATGCATAAATGTACCATGTTCAAAGGTGGACTGTAGATTACTGCCATAAAAAAAATGAAAACCATTCCCCTTTCCTTTAATTTCCCCACCTCGAAAGGTGGGTGCCTCTTTTCGTTTTTACAAGTCCCAAGAGGGTAACAAGCACTCGTTATAGCTCATCAAATGATGATTCCATTATCATACTTTTCACAAACCTGAGAAAGGAGGGGTTCGTTCCCAAATAGGGTCTTTCATCTTTTTGTTTTATTTGTCCAACAAAAGAAAACTCATTTTTCGTTTCATGTTTTGAGAGTCTAAAATGACTAAGAAGACTCCAAAAGGTCCTTTTTTCGTAAATATGGCTAGTCAGTCTAAAAAAGAGATAACCTACCCCTAACTAATCGACCATTCTAATTCTTTTACAAGCGTGAACTTAACAAGTTTTATTGGAAATATTTTTGTGTTTTGAGGAGACTGAAAAGAGCTTAAATATAAATCCGTAACTAGGTTCCATTTTCATAATCTATTTTTAATGAGTCTGAAAAAGAGAAAAAAATAGTCTCGACACCTTTATAATAGTATTTTAACGAGCATGTAAAAAGTGTATAATGAAGCTTAGTACTTTTTCATTCTTTCTCTAGGCTTGAAAAAGACTAAAATAGCTTTCATCGTAGCCATAACCCAATGTTGACCTAAAAAAACTCAAAAAACACCATTAAAAACCATTTTAACAAAACTATATAAAGTAAAAAGTAAAAACCCAATTTCAATGAAATAACTTGGATTTCAAAATAAATAAATTATAATAAATTTTTGAAAACTCCAAATATTCTATAAATAGAAAGAGTAGGTAAGAATTGTTTACCATTTTCTTTTTACCATTGAGATTTTTTGGTAGTTGGGGTGGTAGCAAGAGTTTCCACCAGTGTTTTTGCAAGGGTCCATCACTCATTGTTCCTTCATTCTTCGTGGAAGATGTAAGTGTCTTGATATTTTCTCTTTTATGTTCAAGAAATGCCATTTTATTTTTTCTTCCATTGTTTAATTCATGTTCCAAAAATGGTTTTTAGTTATTTTAAAGCCAAGATTTAGGGTAGATTGTTAATTTGAAATGGATAAGAGGAATTCGATCATCATAGAAGGGGTTTTTTACTAGTTTAGAAGCCAAAATTTTCGGTCGTAGGGCTTTTAGCCATCGGGAAGAGAACGCGACGACGCTCTATCCATAGCCAATGAGCTATTGGCACCCTATGAGAAAAAAATTATAGCACCATTGGTGCTCTATGGGAAAAAGGCCAGCAGCGCCACTGCTCCCTTATGAAGAGAATGCAAACCCTAATCCATCATAAAACCAATTTTTATGCTTTTTATCTTGCTTTAAAATTTGTCATTTAAGTGCTTTACTCTTTTCAGCCATGATGTGATTTCTAATTATGAATTTTGTATGTTACAGGTGAATCATGGTGATTTTGAAGGAAAGGGAACATGAAGTTCTAGACCAACAGGATTCTAGTGATCTAACCACTATTGAGGATCTATGGAACTGTAGGCTTCTGAAATACTTTCGGGTACCCAGTATGAAATAACATATCTGATTGTTAGAGTATATCATAGGGATGTGGGATCCTGACCAACAACATTTTATGGTGAGGATCCATATTCTACCCATAGAGGTTGAGGACATCTATTTTCTAACCGGATTGTCCATGAGGGGAAGCCTAGTATCTCTATCTGGGGCACGAGGAGGAGAGACCTCCTTGGATGATTTGATCGACCAGTACTACACACTATGATATGGAGCCTCACTCTGGGAAGCTAAGGATCCAATCCATAGTAGATCTCCCCTTGAGGACAGTGGTATACACTATCGAAAAGGTGGCAGGAACTAGGTATTCCTACCTTACCACTAGATCACATATGTTGTATGCTTTGAAATGTATGGAGCCCACTATCTTCAACTAGTGTGAAGGCATGCTGGTATGTCTCAAAAATCAGTTAAACAAATGCAAGAGAGGAACACTGAAGTAGTTTGGCTACGGAGTCGTGTTTTATCTTACAGCGGGTGCCTGATATAAGACCACATGTGACTATTACTAGGCTTGAGCCTGAATATCCTAGGATGATTGCATGGTTTACAGTCATGCCTCGCCTTGGCGGTGGAGGACCCAAAGTCAGTTATGGATCTGACTTCTTTTTCTGGTTGAGAAACCAACTACTCATGGTTGAGGACTATGCCTATGAGGGGGTAGACTTCTGCGATGACCCAGAGCTTGCCTTACCTGAGGGAGAAGTATGGGACGACCGAGGTAATGAAAGAAATTATCCATTTGTGTCTTTAGTTTTTATATTTTATTTCATTTTTATTTTGTAGTACTGAGATAAATGAAAATATTTCTATGCATACATTGGATATATACATCTATTAGGGATGTCACCTATTGTTAGGCGAGTCGGTACTAGAGACATGATGCTATATCGCTCTGTAGCTGATGAAGAGCTCAGAGATCTTGAAAAGAACCTACAATGTTTGACTATTGGTATCCCTGATATGTCTACTAATGAGGTGCCTAGGTGTTATTAGTGCCATACTGCAGGTGTCTCTAGACAGTTTTCTAGGCTACTCCGCAGAGTGGCCCAAGCCATTGCATGCTATCATGAGAATCATGAGGATTAGTCTGCTTTGATCTTCACTTTTTATATATGTACTATGAAATGTTCAAAGCTTCATATTTTTCCCTGTGTATATGTGAATTTCAAACTTTTAACAGTCCTAAACTTTTAGGGCACTGAAACCTAGAGATGCTTCAGCCAAATTTTGTATCTCGATGCTATAGTTTTTATATATGGAAAAATTTTATATTTACAGTTGTGTGTGCGACAAATTTGATGTGTGAAATTATTATATACTTATGAATTTACATGTATAATGTTTATATTTCAAATGGAATTTAAGTATGAGCAATATGCCAATCCAAGACATAATTAAATAGATAATTTGTCTCAGCATTTAAATGTCTCGAAATGTGTTGATATGTAACTTGCTAAAAAGACCTCTCTAACAAACAAAGAAGTAGGTGATTTTAGATGGTGTAGAATCGATTAAGCTGTTGAACAACTAGTTTAGAGTCTAAGTAAACCCTAATTTCCCTTACATCATTATCTAGGGCTTCTGTTAACAATCCAATCACGACTTGGTATTCTTCCGGATTGTTGGTGGAGGGACCTAAAAGAACACCCCCTGAAATCACCAGGTCACTTGTAGGAGTGTATAGTACCCAGGCTGTTGATGCAAGGTTAAGTGTATATCGATTAGCACCATCAACAAAACTAGTGAAAGAAGTCATCTGTCCATCAGAGAAAAGACATACATAAGTAGGGTTTTATGAAAAACACATTTTAAATCACACAAAAGACACACCTTTCAAGGCTAAGACACACAACAAACTATAAACAATATTTACAAAGACCTTATGCTATATGACCTAGGCATAGTATCTTTTGAGGTAGAGACCATTTCGGGGCTCTCCCAAAGGTATCCCATCATAATAAACTAACCCATATGCCCCTTTCTCTAAAACGTGACTGGCAATATAACACCCATGCCACATAGACTCAAATTTTCTTGCTCAAAGCTTGTCATGATTTTGTTCAGAAGTCAAGACTAGGTCTCCTTCATTGAAGGAACGGGGTTGAATAGTCCTGTCATATTGAACTTTCATTCTTTGTTTATGTTCCTCATTAGCTAGGGCATCATCGCATCGAGTTTCATCAAGTTTGTTTATATACATGAATCTTTCTTCTTCTATAGTAGTGTCGGGCAATAGTTCCACAAAATTTTTTAAAGAAGGGATCTCACACTCTATCGAGAAAGTTGCTTCTAGCCTATATACTAGTTGGAAAGGTTTAAAGCTAGTGGAATTTTTGACAGCAGTCCTCTATGCCCAGAGTGCCAAGAAAAGATGCAAATGCCAGTTTTACTTGCCTTTCCCTACCATCCATTGAAGCATTGTTTTTAATACTTTTTTTATAGCTTCAACTTGGCCGTTGGTCTGAAGATAGTAAGGTGTAGAGTTGTCATGATGAAACCCTAATTTTGCACTGAGCTCAACCATCATTTTGTTTTGAAAATGTGATCCATGATTAGTCACGATGGCCCTAGGAATACCGAATATAGAAATGATATGGTTGAATAAGAATAGTGCAGCAGTATTGTTGTCTTCATCATATGTGGGCATAGCCTCAACCAATTTTGTGAAATAGTCCACAGCCACAATAATGTAGCCATGCCCCCCGGTTGAGGTAGGTCTACAATTCATGAATTCTATGCCCCATTTTGCAAAGGGGGGGAATTTTACAATAAGATGGAACAAATCTGGGTGGGTGCATTTCTTTGAAGTGAACATTTGACATGGTGGGAATTTCTTGACTGTTTCAATGCAATATTTGAAAATAGAGGGCCAGAAATACCCTGGATGCAAGATTTTCTAGGCAGTAGCTAACCCAGATAGATGACTGCCACAATCTCCAACGTGGCAATCATTTAAAATGATCTCAGCCTCTTCATGTGTAAGGCAATGTCTTAATATGGAGTCAACACCATGGATGTATAGGGTATCATTCAGGATAAGATAGCTTTTGGTATGGTGGCAAACGCGATGACGTTCATCTCAAGAAGCAATGGGATGGAATCGTAAGTTCTGGAGATACAAAATGATGTCTCCATACCATGGATCGGTCGTACTAATGAGAAACAATGGTTCATCAGGAAATGAATCGAATGGTTTTGTATCCTCTGTAGTATGGGGAAGGTCACATATAAGCTTTTCAAAAACAAGATACTCATTAGAAGTGCTTTTGGTGAATTCTAACTAAAATTCCTGGACAATCACAATCCAACATGAGTATTTTACCCTAAGCACTTGACATGTAAGAACATAGTACATGGGGTTGGAATCCACGTAAAAAGTGGTTGTGTGGAGAAAAATATAATGACGAAACTTATGGACTGCGATGACTGTGGCCCAAGCAAGTTTCTCCACATGTGAATATCGAGTTTCAAAGTCTAGAAGACTCTTAATGGCATAATAAATCACATCTTCCTGGTCGCGTTCATCTGTTTGAACAAGGACTATGCCTATGGTAGACTAGGATGCAACCACTTACAAGGAATATTCCTTATCATAATTAAGTGGTTGAAACACCGGTGCATGGGTAAGTTCATGTTTAAGATTATCAAATGCATGTTGCATAAAATCATCCTAGATGAAAGGGGTATCTTTTTTTAGAACCCTCATGAAACCGTGTGTCCTTTTTGCATAATTGTAGATGAAACGATGTAGAAAGTTTACCTTCCCTTGCAAACTTTGGAGTTTAGTTATGTTCATGGGAGAAAGTAGGGCTAAGAAAACTTCAATTTTCAAGGGATCTATGCAAATGCCATATTTAGAAACAATAAAACCAAGAAGTCAAATAGCCTCTACACAAAAAACACATTTATGGGGATTTAGATGAATTTTAAAAAGACGACATCGAAGAAAAATGGCTCTTAGATGATCAACATGGATATCCCACTGCTTGGAATGAGCAGGAAGGTCGTCAAGATAAGGTTCCACAACATGTTTAATGTCATGAAAATTTTATGACATAGCGCGTTGGAATATCGCACCAGCGTTCTTTAAACCGAAAAGCAGTTTGCAATAAGCAAAAGTCCCCCAAGGCAAAATAAATGTCATATTTTGTTGGTCTAATGGAAGAATCTCAATCTGATTGTAGCCAGAGAAGCCATCCATAAAGGAAAAAATAACGCTTCCGACATAGTTGTCGATTATATGATCGATATAGGGAGTGGGAAAGTTATCTTTTGGACAAGCTTTATTTAAATCCCTAAAGTCGATGCAAACCCTAATAGTTCCCCGTTTCTTTTTCATAGGGACTATGTTGGACACCCATTCAATTAATGGTACAAGGTAAATGAAAATAGCCTTCAAAATTTTCTCAAGTTCTTCTTTAATAGCGGTTGCTTTTCGTGGATGGACCTGTCGTAGTTTCTAGCATACTAGCTTGGCATTAGGGTAAGTTTTTATCTCATGAACAACAATAGAGGGATCAATCCATGGAATTTATTCATATGTACATGTGAAAACATGACTAGAATCCTTGAATAGGGTCTTGTATGATTGAGCTTCCTCGGGTGAATATTTCTAACATATGAAAATGTTCTCGAAAATACCCGGTTTCATTGATATGTCCATGGGCATATTTTTTGTAATATTACACAAATTTCCTTTAGAATGGACACTATGAGTGAGGATCAAGGACTAAGGGTTGGTGACTATATCATATGACACCATGGAGGTGAAGTGTTCTTCTACCATGTGTCAAGGGGGAAGGAAACAAGATCGATGATGATGGTCTTCCCAAGGAATCTCTTCTAGTTACATAACTTCCATAATAGATTCATCTGTAGGAAGTGTGTGCGAAAGATGATATAGAGATAGGGGGGTTGTCGAGCCAGTATTGCATGTGAGAATGGTATGAGGTCACCAACAAATGGTCATTGATGGTGGGGCCACTGGTGGCTTGTATTTCACTGTAAACTTCTTCGAAAGGGGAAAATTATGTTCATTCATTAGCAATTTCTTTTCCTTTTTCTATATGAGAGGTAGAAATCATGTTAATAGATGTAGTTTGCAAAGCAGGAGGAATATTTGATAAGGGAAAGAATCCCATTAGTGAAGAGTCTTTTATAAGACCCAATCCAATGTCCTTATACTGTGGGGTATTCAGGAGCAAAACTCTATTTGCATCAGTTGTAATGGCACTAGGCATGATGAAATCTAACTGATCAACAGTGATAATTTTTCCTTGGAATGGGAGCTGGATGATCCAAAAAATAGTCGATGCTACAGCTTGCATAGCATAAAACCAGTTATGAACTAGGAGTAAGTTGTAATCCAAAGGAGCATCGACAACTTCAATGTGAATGGAGATTGACTTGCCCCCCAGTTCAACATGGATGGCAAGTAGTAAACCATAGGGTTCCAAGCCATGACTATCAAAAGCCTTGAGGTTGCTAGGTGAACAGTTGATTTCCAAAGAACCAATGGCTCTCCAACAAGATCAATACATGACTAATGTGGAGACACCCTCATCCAAAATGGTATGATGGATAGTCTTTCTAGAAATTTTGGTAGCTATTTGGAAATATAATTGATGTGAGAGTCTCGTCTTGAAATCATCCAGTTTTAAAGTGATGGCGTTACTATTCTCAGGATCCGTGGCTCTAAGAGTAGTAAGAAAGTTTTTTCGTTGGGTAAATCCAACATAGCACAGGGTGTTTGAGCCAAATATTTGACAATATTATAATATTGCAAGACACGGGTGTTAGGATTGATTATGGACTTACGTAGAGTACCCATTGGTGGGTGGAAAATTGCTTCTGGAATAGGTTTTTCAATGTGAAGACCATTATTATGAGGAGGTATGTAAGCTAAGGGTTTTTCAAGTGCAACATCATGAGGTTTATTTTATTGAAGTGGGTCATAACTTTGTGATCTTATGTTTAAGTTAACCGTTTCACTAGACATCATTCGAACTTCACCATTGGATGAAGAGGTTTCATTCAAGGACTTATGATCAATTAACTATTGTTCAGAAGGGAAATGATCTTTAAGAACTGCTGGGGTGGGTGAAGTTTTCAAAAACTTATTGAATTCCTCATGACAAGAACATTCTTCCATAAAATGGTCACCTCCGAAGATTAAACAAGGGTATTTTATCTTTCTCTTACCTTTTGAATCAGAATTTGAGTTCTGTTTTTTATTTCCTTCCAATTGGTTATCAGGTTTTTTAGATTTATTTTTTCCTTTCGTCTTTCCTCCTAAATATCTAGTTGATTGGATCATTTTTACTTCAGCGGAAGCAACAAGAGAGGGTGCAGTTTTGGTAGATGGATCTGGTTGATTTGACATAGTGACAGTTTGATTTTGGTTCTTAGAATATTTTTCCGTCATTTACGCTTGAACTGAACCAAGTACACCATCAGTAGGTGGTTTAGTCACAGGTCTACATGGATCAGTAGTGGGTCAAGGAGCATGGGGAATTAAATCATACAAGGTACCAGAATAGGAATACACCAAGTCAAGGTACTGAGCACGTCTAATTTCTTTATCCTCAGTAACAACGCCTGCCATGGCAACATATCTAGCAATGGGTGGAAGCAACGACTTTGTAAACCAATTAGCGAGTAATTGATCAGGAATAGGGACCTTAATTAAACTTCATCTTCTTCTCCATTCATGGATATGATCGAAGATGTGAGTTGATGTGCTTTGTTGAAGCGAGGTTATTAGGTATGTACCTATTTCATATTGGATTGGAAATTGAAAGTGTGTTAAAAACACCATTCCTAAGGCATTGAAATCCCAAAAAGAGTGTTGTGGTAACTTGATGTACCACTTTGCAACAATACCAATGACGGTTGTTTGAAAGAGTCGTAGACAGATTGAGCTATCCATCAAAGAGTTGGAGGATCACCATACGTGAAATTTCATCACGTGGTTTTTTGGATCTTCACTGGGTTTACCATCAAACTTAGGTATATCTGAAGGTGTATTTACAAGAATGGCAGGCCAAGAGGGGTCATGATGGATTCGGTCATTTATCAATCTTAACAAGTCTGGAAGATCTAAAGTAGCCAGAAATAGAAGTTTTTTATTTGGTTATGGATATTGGTAGTACTGGTATGGGATTTTCTTTCCAGTAGGACCATACACATATTGATAGATGGGTATGGATGTAGCTTGTTGAAAAGGTTGTTGGTTTCCAGAATTTCCATTGGGAGGTAGGCCACCCAAGGGAGGTGAAACTCCAAGGGGTGGTCCTCAAGGCGGTGGTCCTCCAGGTGGTGAACCTCGATAAGGTGGTACTCCATGAGGTGGGCCTCCAGGTGGTGGTCCCCCATAAGGTGGACCTCTAGGTCAGGGTCCACCAGGTGGTGGGCCTCTAAACGGTGGTCATGCATATGGTCCACTAGGTCCTCTAGGACCTCTAGGTCCTTCGGGTCCTCCAGGTCCTCACGATAGTCCTCTAGGTGGTGGTCCACATGGTGGGCCACCATAGCCCCCAACAGTATTTATAAAATCTCCTCCATACGACGGGAAGTTGGACCAATCTAGTTGTCCCCAAGGTAGAAAAAAATTACCGGGGTAGGGAATTCTAAGATAAATATCCATTGACAGTGGTTGCTGATAAACTTGATTAGTCGTAGGTGGCTGAGTTCTTGGATAAGTATATCCACAAGAAGCTAGATTATTGACAGTTTGCACCCCTAAGGGTTGGCCCGAACTAGATGGGGGATTCACAACATTGGTATTGGTAGGAGGAATAACTACTGAAGGTTGTACTATAGCTAAAACTTGTCCTGAAATAGAAATAATTCCAATAACGAATAACGTAACTCGTGTCAGGGGTTGCCCCCTAGAGTTAGAATGTGTTGACATTACTTGATTTGTGGATTTCCCCCCAACCATGATTGGTATGGGAGGCCTAGTAACGGACCCAGGATGTGAAACTATAGGATTGTCATTTTGTCCTAGATTACATTGAAATGGAATTTCATCAATAGGACCTAAAATGTGAGCTAGTGAATGATATCCATCAGGCCATGGGTTTGATAAATGGGGTAAACAAGTTGAAATAGTCTCATGATGAGGCACAAGTGAAGGACTAAATCTTTCTACTCTCTCTAAAAAGTTACGAGCTTAATCTAGAGATGCATTAATTATTCTCTATTCCTCTTCTCCTAAAGGAGGATTCCATGGTGAAGGTCTAATAACCCCAAACTCAAAAATGGCTTGGTCCATAGAAGTCCTCCAAAAAGGACCTGTTGCTGCCGCAACCTGTTTCCCCGATTTTAGTCTTTTACTTAAACTCAGAGACCCCTCCTTGGCATTTGTTGCTCAAACCTACTGATTGAAAGTTTGGCGTCTTGGAGCTTATCTTGTGTTTGAAATCGATTGCTCGACTTTTAAGTGTTTGGCCAAGTTAGTTTGAGTCGTGCGTTTTTCCTGGTACCCGTCAAAGTTTAAAATTTTGCATGAGCAGGAGAAAAGACGGTTTTTAGGGTGAAATTTAATCCTAGCTATGATGTTTTCTCTCTTTGGACCGGGCCTCTTTTGGAGGAGGTAGAGTCCGTTTTCACCCGCCGTTGCGGCCCTCAGAACAAAGTCTCCGCCCGACCCACTTCTCTCCGACGCCCGATTCGGGTGGTGAATCGCTTGCCCCAGAGTTCCAGTTCACTCGACGTTGCGGCTGGGGAGATAAAATCGGGCCCCGACTTGAGATTCACCCGACGCCCGAACTACCGCCTTTGCAGCTTCCGTCGCCTGTCTGTAGTTTGCATCCCGTCCGCCGTTGCGGGTGGCGGAGCAGTCTGCCCACCGATCCGCTCCCCTACGCCGTCCGATCACCTACGACGCTTGTTTTCCACTTCCTCTCTTCCCGTTCTCGCCCGTCGTTGCGGCTCCCCGAAAGTTACCCATACAATGCCTGATTATTAGCCCACCTGACAGTCGATTCTCTTCTTAGGTTCCGCCCGTAAAGCCAGGCCAATTTCTTTGTGAATTTTTACTAGGGTTATAAAATTTTGATGTTCGATGTCTCAAGTTAGTGGATAATGCGCATAAATTACGTGCAGGAAGAATCACAAGAGTCACGAAGGCGACCTGCGGCAAGAAAAGAGACAACCCAAACGGAAGACAAAGGCGCCACTGAAGCGTTTCAGCAGTTACTGTCATAGGGTAAAACGTTTATTCAAATGATTGAAGAAAATGAAACGGCCAGGAGAGAAGCTGAATCGCCAAGAGCGCTGAAAGGTCACGTGCTGAGGGAACCCAGGGGACATCAGTTGTTGTTTAAATAATGGGAAACCCGATGAAAAGAGGGCTTTTTCCCTTAGCAAATTTTGTAACTGTTGACTCGGCAGAGGAACTATTTCGTTTTTCGAAGTAAACTGCAATTTTGCCTGCTGGAAGGAGTAAAGAAGTGAAATGTACCAATGCTATTCAATGAATAATGCTGAAGAAGAACTCTTTCGTGTTTAGCTGTATTTCATGCGCTGTGAGGATAGTTGATGTTTCGAACCTAAGTTCTTGTTAATTATTCTGCAGTCTTTTCTGGGATACATTTGCACTATGAGTAATAATTGCTGTCATAGAATGATCGGTTAACTGGTTATTTGAATATTTGTAGTTCATGTGCTTTGGAAAAAAATATCAGCTATCTGTAGTTTTTCTTACAGTATGTGATTCTTTATTGCTCATTTAAGATGATAGCCTCGCTCCTTAGGGATAGTGTAGATAATTAGTCATTTCCATGCGTATCTGGTTTGTTTGCTTGTGAGCATAAGACGAGAGGTAAGAACCTGCGCAGCACTTTGTGTCCGCCCCCCTGCATTTAAACCAGCCTGCATGGTTTAGGTAGGCATATGCATTGCATATATTAAGTCAAAATACAAATTCCGGTGGACCGGGCCGCAACCGGTAAACCCTCGTTGTTACTTTGACCTACGGTGGCCGGACCGCAAACCGGACGGATTCCCTATACCAAACAGTCAGCGGGCTAGTTGGGAACGCTGATTGGGGAGAATCCTTAACTGTTGCCGCCTGCGATTTTCCAGGCCTCAACAGTTTTGGCGCTAGAAGGAGGGCCGCCAGTGCATGGCTGGCCGAGGAAACCCGTTTTCCCGAGAATATTCCACTGGTTACAGTTCTGAAAGTAGTGTACCACGCAATTCGATTCCGGAAGAAGAAGAAAGAGAACATCTATACCCTGTTCACAATGAGATTGTTAACGATCTAAGAAGACACACCAGGGCATACTTAAGATAGATTGGAGGATTACCTATCATCCCTGAGTTGCCTAAAAGAGAATACAAGAGAAGAGACCGTCCTTTAATAGAAGATTCAGTGTTGGTTGGAGATTGGCAGGAGCTGGTAGAGACTGCCTTACAAGAAGTTGAACTCCCTTTGAGTCAAGAAGGCCCGGAGACTCCCTACATTTCTCCTGTTCACACCCTTGTTGTTTCACCTCCGCATTCTCCACCCCGACTCATGGCCGGTGTTAACGCCAATCAGCCCCCACCTAATCCTCCACCGCCCGCATGGAAGGCCAGATCACCTCTAAATCTGACCCCACCGTTGCACGACCTACCCCAGGCCTTTGAGAAGCTACTGCCCAAGTTTGACCCAAATGATAAAATCCTGGTGGATGATCATCTACAGAGTTTCTACTTGGCGATAGAAGGTTTGAAAGCTGGGGAACACGAAGATGTGGTGTGTAGACTCTTTCCTCATACCTTCAAAGGAGCTGCAGCTTCATGGTATTTTGGTTTGCCTGCTAATTCCATTCCATATTGGAACACCTTCGAAAGAATGTTTAGAAGTAAGTACGCAGTCCAAAAGACGCATGCTGCCCTGATGAAAGGACTGTGTGCCTTAAAAAAAGAAAAGAAATAAAAAGTGCACAGTTTTACACAAAGGTTTACAGCCTATCTTAAAAAATTCTCTGATGAAGATAAACCCTCGGAAAAGGTCCTAATCGAATATTATACATCAGCTCTAGGTCCTGACCTGGCCATGTTCGCAAAAGGTAGGGCCAAACCCACTTTGACAGAAAATTATGAAGAAGCAGAAGAAGTGGAAGCAGAAAGGGAGAGCATTGAAGATTACCCTGAATAGTCAGGGGAGAAAAGGAGAACGCTGCTGTTTACTAAGCCCAAAGAAGAGAAAACACCAGATTACGAAGGTATGGCCAAAATGGTACAGAAGCTGTCTAACAAGGTCATCGATTTGGAGAAAGAAAAAGAAGCACAAAAGTTTTTTAGGCCATATTATAAGAAAAGGGAGGATAGCAACCAGACCCCTCCTCCCTCTCAGAAAACTGCATCCATGAACCTCACAGAGATAGGTATGGATAATTTCTGCACTTTTCATCAACAGCCCCATTCCGAAAAGAATTGTCTGCAGTGGATAAATTCGATGACATTGGTCATGAATCAGATGCTGGATTCAAGATTGACGAAAGAAGATGAGGATGAAAGGAAAGAAAAAGTGGCTTTAACATCTACAGAAGAACAGGAAGAAGAGACTATGGCTTTATGGAGCTCAGTCTCCATACTAGATGCGGAAGAAGAAAACAATCAGGGACGCAAAGAGGTCAGGGAGGCTAACGTCACCACCAGGAGCAAAGGGGAAGTTAGTAATGATAGTGTTCTACTCCCAAAGATTCGAAGGCTGCAAAGGAATATTAAAAAGAAATTTCAAGACAACTCCGTGGCTAATCAGATTCCGAAAGTTACCATTACCAGCCAGGATCCAAAGCATTTTAGAGCACCGCCTGAGCCAAACGAAGAAAATGTAAGCGCTAATAAACCCCAGTCCACTAGAAAACTAATCGAATATGACGTCTTTGAAGATTTAAAGAAGATAAAGGCAAACGTCCCACTTTTCGAAATGTGCAAAATTCCTCAACAGAAAGAAAGATTGTTGAAAGCGCTGGAAACATCGGAAGAAAAGTTACCCACTGACAATCAGCCGCGGCAAGAAGAAGAAATCGGGGAAGCCAGCATTGGTGGTAAATCCAAAACCAAACACCCACCTTTCCTTTTAACTTTTGAAATTTTTAATCATAACGTGCACAATTGTCTAGCGGACTCAGGGGCATCGATCAATGTCATGCCCATATCGGTGTGTAAGAAGATAAACGGGCAGCCTAAGCCAACCACGTGGAAAGTGGTGCAGTTGGATAGAACCGACGTCAAAATAGTTGGCGAGATGGAAGATGTATTAATCCGCTTGGCGTCTGATGATCGAGTTTACCAAGTCATCAACATTGTAGTGGCGGACATACCAGATGCGTACGGTTTGGTCCTGAGTAGAGATTGGTCAGCCAAGTTAAATGGGTATTTCACCACAGATTGGTCACATCTCTGGTTGCCATACAAAGGAAGTCCTAATCAGATCAAGGTTTTGAGAGAGCCTCATATGAAATACAATGTCACTCAATTGGATGGAAAAAATGTACCAGTTGAATCTTTATTGGGAAACTATTTTCTGGAACTAGAACCGGGGAATTATCAAGCGGAAGAGGCCAGCAGCACATCTAATACCCAGCCTGATCTCCTTCATTTTTCTCAGGCTGATGAGCTTGACTGTAAAATAGTAGATTTAGCCGTAGCAGTTGATTCTTTTCCAATAGTTAATGTTTGTTGGACTTTATATTTTGATGGCTCAAAAACATTAGAAGGATCAGGGGCCGGCTGCGTCCTTATTGATCCACAAAGAAATAAATACTTCTTAT
>LPNX010182034.1:594638-612027 GCA_001517045.1 Pseudotsuga menziesii | reverse complement strand
TGGAAAGCCTATATCAACTATGCTGCTATGGGGAAAGCCTATTTTAGCTCCCTGGGACGAACTATTTACCATGTTTGCTTATTTGTTTAACTTGAATTCTCATATTTGTATTAATTTAACTTAATTTTTTTATATGTATTAATAGTATATAATAAAAAAGTACTTGTTATATTTTTTTTAAATTTTATATGTATTATTAGTACATAATAAAAAATACTTAGTAACATTTTTTTTAATTTATAATGTAAATAGTTTAATAATTAATATTATTTATAAATAAAATATTTAAAAACAAATGTATATAGGTATATTTGTATAGTTATTTTCAAATATATAAGTAATAGTGCCTTACCGCTAGGACATTGTCATAGTTAATTTACCATTAAGACATTGTCATAGTTAATTTGGTGTTAACAGTGGAGTTGTAACACGTGAGGCTCTGCAATTTACTAAGTTCCAGAAGGTCTATGAATCCATTTGTAGTCTTATAATTTAGAAAAATATACAACATTGTCAAAATTGTAATTTTTCATTGCCGAACTGATCCACAATTAAAAATGACCAAATAAATGACCAATTGTTATGTGGTCATTTTTTGTAGATACCCCGTGACCAAATTTGGTCATTTATCTTGGTCTTTTTTAGTATAGTTTTATCATGTGACCAAAATTGGTCATTTATCTTGGTCTTTTTTAGTTAGCCCGCTTAAATTTATCAATTTTGGTCATTTATCCCTTGAAAAAAATTGTGGTGACCAAAATTTTTGGTCTCTTGGTCACTAATCTCTCATTTTGCACTAGTGCATGGTTAGCTACCACAAATGCTTTTATAGGATGTAGGGATGGAGAGATGACTATTTCCAATGGGTTGTCCACACAAAGACTTATTTTATACCCCCCATCACAACCAATAACTGAAAATTCATGGTGGTTAAATTGTTCTTTCGGAGATGAAGACTTTGATGATCTCTCCCTTCCTAGTTATTTCTCCTTGGCACTTCAGGAGCATACCACTAAGAATGTATTAAACCAGTTTGTTTCTTCAACAACCTGTACATATTTCCCTCGGTCTTTTGCTCAATTCGATCATATTTTTGGAGATAAGTTTCAAGAGAACATGGCTCTTTCCATGTTTACAGAGACACCTTGTGTCTTCACGATTGAAGAGCATACATGACCATATACTATACCTTGCAAGGTTGGCCTTGAAAAATTTCTACATATAAACATAGGGTTAAGTGAAAACCAACAAGCACAACTGCTTAAAGTTATTAAGAAACAAGCTGGAGCATTTGCATGGGAATACACTGATATGAAGGGTATACACCCTGCCACTTGTATTCACCATATTTATATGGATCCAAGCATGTCACCTGTAAGGCAGCCACAGAGGAGGATGAATCCTGCTCTAAAGGATATAGTAAAAGAAGAATTAGAAAAACTCCTCACTGTTGGTTTCATCTATCCTATCTCCGATAGTAAATGGGTATCTCCTTTAGTAGTAGTCCCAAATAAAGTCATAGGGAAATTGCACATTTTTGTTGATTTTAGGGAGCTAAACAAAGATACACTTAAAGACTACTTTCCTTTACCCTTTATTGATCAAGTGTTAGATACCCTGTGAGGTAAACAATATTTTTCTTTTCTTGACGGTTATAGTGGTTACAACCATATTTTAATAGCACTTGAAGATCAAGACAAGACCACTTTTACATGCTCTTGGGGAACATACCCTTGTTGAGTTTTTCCATTTGGCTTATGTAATGCACCTGCCACTTTTCAACGAGCAGTCTTAGGAATCTTTTCCGATATTATACATGACTGTGTGGAGGTATACATGGAATATTTTACAGTGTATGGTAATACTTTTCAATAATCCCTTGACAACCTCGAGAAGGTGTTGATCTGATGTCAAGAAACAAATTTATTCCTTAGTCACGAAAAATGTAAAATGTTACTGACAGAAGGTATAGTTTTAGGAAAACATGTTTGCTCCCAAGGAATTAAGGTAGGTCCTACAAAAATCGAAGTAATTGTTGGCCTTCCCTCTCCCAAAACTCAGAAAGAGGCAAGAATATTTATTGGTCATGCAGGCTATTACCGTCGTTTTATTGAAAATTTCACTAAAATAGCTGCACCAATGTTTAAGTTGCTTACAAAGGATGTAGAATTCTAATGGACAGAATCTTGTCAAAATGCTTTTGAAATCCTAAAATATAAGTTTCATCATTACATTACAGGTTATGAAGTTTTTGTGCATATCGATCACTCTGCCATTAGATTTCTAATGAATAAACCAATCATCAATGGTAGAGTGACTCAGTGGCTTCTTCTATTGCAATAATTTAACATTACCGTTATTGACTAGCCTGGTAAAGAAAATCTAGTAGCAGATTTCCTTTCCTGTATTTAACATGAAGATGGTACTAAACCAGTTGGCGACACTTTTCCTGAGGAACATCTATTTGTTGTATCTATTCAAACCCCTTGGTTCACAGATATTACCAATTATTTAGCAACTAGGAAAATACCAAATCATTTTTCCCCACATGAGAAGCGTCATATTATAGTTTAGAGTTCCAATTATTCTTGGGTTGATAACGATCTCTTCTGCACTGGTCCAGGTCTTATTATTCGACGATGCATCCGGCAGGATGAAATGATGGACATCCTCCACGCATGCCATGATGGACCATGTGGAGGACATTTTTCTGATAAGAGGATGACATACAAAGTCTTACATTCTGGTTATTATTGGCCAAACATTTTTAAATATGTTGCCAAAGATGTCAAAGGATGTGATAGTTGCCAAAGAATGGGTAGACCTACGTCATCTAATCAAATTCCCCTACAACCCCAAGTCATGATTGAACCCTTTGAGAAATGGGCTCTTGATTTTGTAGGACCAATTTCTCCCATGTCTCGTAAAAAGAAATATATCCTAGTTTGCACGAACTATGTCACCAAATGGGTAGAAGCTAAAGATTTGTTTAGGGCTAAAGAGAAATCAGTGGTAGAATTCATATATGAAGAAATATTTACCCGGTTTGGTGTATCTAGAGAATTGTCACAAATCAAGGTACTCAATTTACTTCTAAATTAATGAAAGAACTTACTACAAAATATGGCATCCGACATTGCAAATCTTCACCTTATCACCCTCAGGCTAATGGTCAGGTAGAATCAACTAATAAAGAATGAGAAGCCATTTTAACCAAAACCATTCACTTACATCATAAGGACTGGGTGGATAGACTCCCAGAGGATTTATGGGCCTATAGGATAACATGGAGAAACACTACCAGACATACCCCCTATGAGTTAGTGTATGGCAAAAAAGTCATTTTACCTATTGAATTTCAAGTTAAAACCTTTCCTATGGCAGCACAATTAGGCATGAATTTGGATGAAGCACAGAAACAACGAATATTGTAGATTAATGAGATAGACGATATCAGACAATATGCACTCCAAAGAACCATGCTAATATGGAATCAATGAAAGACATGGCATGATAAATTTATTAAACAAAATCATTTTAATAGTGGAGATTGGGCACTACTATTTGACTCATGGTTTAAAAATTTTAAAGGAAATTTAACTACTCATTGGGTGGGCCCATACGAAGTAGTTACAACTTTTGACAAGGGGTCAGTAAAAATTAAAACAATTGATGGATCACAAGTTTCCTTTGTAGTAAATGGACATAGAATCAGAATTTATCAGCAACCGACATCTAAACAGGATTTTATACATAATGTTTTGAAGCAGAATGAAATGGAATTAGTTGAAGGGGAAGTTATTCCTTCTCCTCCTGATCCTTGAAAAGTATTTTGGGTTATTATCTCTTGTATATATGTAAATATGTGCTTGTTTCTTTGAATAAATAAGAGTCATTTATAATAGATTGTTTACAAGGGACTCTTTTTCTTTTATTATATATGTCTTCATGAATAAATTAAATCATCTAACAAGTGGTTTTGCAGTTTGATTACAAGTATTATGTATCTATAAGCAGCTCATGGAGTATTACTTGGAAAAGCGAAGTATGTTAAAACACTCATCAAGTATCTTAACCTTTCTTGGGGTGCTTTTGAAATTTGCAGCCTATAGTGAAAATAAAAAATTTACAATCCTTTGTATATGATACTTAACTAGCTTTTCTATGATTCATATGGTTTTTGGTATTTTGATTCAGACATGTATATTTCTGATTTATTATTTTGAACAGTTGCTTGATAGACCTACTTTCATTATCATATTTTTCACATTCTCATCTTACACCTATGGATTACTAGTTCATCTTATACTTGTTATCAAAACTTGTCATTGAAGTATTTTGGTGATAATTCGAGAGTAAGTGGAATTTTTGTCTGTGGGGAACATTACTTTTGTTTTATGAAGAAGAAGAATTGTAAGGTTAAAGAACAATTTTAAGTTATTCTCTTTTTACATGATCTATGGCTATGGCCATTATGAAATTACTTATAAGTTTATTTTACAAAAAAAAAATTGAATTATGTGTTTAGCAGGACTTAACACACTCTAGTACCAATCGGCTTCCATATATTTAATATCATGATACAAGGCAAACCCGTCAGAGTACTAAACAGGCTTGCTAGCAGCAGGTCAATGCTAAGTAAGAACTCAAAACACAGAAGCTCGATAAATGCAAGTAAACCCATTGGGGTATTGAACATGCTCACTGGCAACGGTACTATGCTTGCATGGTACCAAGGTAAACCCGCCGGGGCACTGAACATGCATGCTGGCAGTGGGACAATACCTGGTAAAGAGATCTGGTTAATGCACTACTATGCACATAGTTCGTAAAACAATGATAATATAAAGAATTTTTTTTATAATTTATGAATAAACATGTCATGGCCAATTGTTTAACATGTCGTTTGAGAATGGCTGTAAGTTGGGTTTGACCCTGGCCATCTAAGTCAACACATATCTAGGATGTCATTATCCTAGAAATGGGACCCATAGTTGTAAATCTCACATACTCCGGGGTAAACTTAAATATTTTGTGATGACATGATATCTTTAAAATGAGGCATAGATGACTAGCTTTTCATGTGGCATTCTTTTGGTTAAATTATTATCATTCAAGCGATCTTTCTAAGCACTGTTATATTTTTCATGAATATACATATCTGAATCATTTCCTTTTACTAGTTAGTTTTTTTTTTTCTTTTTCTTACAAAATAATAAACAACATAATAGACCTCTTTAATTTTTATTTTATGGAACAATCAATTCTTCTCTCTTCTATGGCTTGAGGACATGCCATATCTTTGGTTTGGGGGGGAGGATTGAGAAAAATTAGATTGTTTTTACTTTTCATTATTTATGATAGATCTATTTATCTCTGACAAATGATAAGTGTTTTTAGGATAATATAAGCAATGGAACTTGATTATAGCATGAAGCATGTTTTTACAGCAAAATCAATATGAAAAATCGAATGAAGGTCCAAATAAAATACCAAATAGCGATCTGAATAAAAACATTATAGCACTTATAATTAAAATTTGCTAACCAAATTTTGTTTTTTGACAAATAATTTTTACCTTCATGTTGATGCTTAGAAATTCTTCTTATCATTTCATTATTGACAACCTTATCCTCTTACCCAATCATGCATGTAAATTATTAAATGATCAATTTTCTTGATTATAAATGTGATTTATACTTTTCATGTCATATGTTCAACCTGTACAAAGTTTTACTTTGGACATGGTTGAATTAATTTTAAAACCTTATGAATTTACTTACTTATGTATATGCCCGTTCCTGGCTCATGTCTAAAAATTCGCTATGATAGTGTGATCTGTTATCTTTCTTTTTGCTCAGTGGGATCTGGAATTTCTTCTGTTTGGGGGAATGTTGATCCTAGATTTGTTATCATTTTTGACAATTAAATTGTAATGAACAAAAATATATATAATAAATAATCACTAAATAACTATTATATAATTAATAATAACTATTAAATATCAATATTAATTATTAATATTAATACATATTGATATTAATAATTAATAATTAATAAATAGTTATTAGTAAACAATTCTAAAATGACACATCCTTTCATGGATAGTATCCAAAGTGCCTTTACGATTAATATATATATGGCACTCACTTTGTAATCTATTATCATATCTATTCTATCATTAATTTATATATTATTATGGCTTATTTAATATTCCAAGTCTGTTGGTAATATTATTTGTGTAAGCGAATAATTATTCGCTTCAAGTGGTATCAGAGCCTCGTTTGGCTGATCTGGGCCTTTGGCCTTAATTATCAGACCTTGTCTGATTTTTGGCTTATAGGCTTATTTTAGGGCTTCCTTAAAATATTGGACATTGTCCAAAAGAAAAAGAAAAACGTAAAAAAAAAGAAGAAAAAAAGGAAAATAAAAGATAAGAAAAATAAAAGATAAAAGTAAAAGGAAAAAAAAAGAGAGAGGGTAAAAGTGAAACCACACCTGGTTTCTTAAAGTGGGTTTGATTTTGAATATAAAAGTGCAAAATAATTACTAGTAAAGAGCAAGCGAGATTGGAACTTAGGTGGGGAATGTAACACTCATTCCTCCCAACCACCCAATCTACTCACATTTTACAAAACATAAGGGAAAAAAAAGATAAAAAGGGTGCATAATAATTGCTACTAAAAAGCAAGTGAGATTTGAACTTAGGTGGGGAAGGTAACACTCATTCTTCCCAACCACCCAATCTACTCACATTTTACAAAACATAAGGGAAAAAAAAGATAAAAAGGGTGCATAATAATTGCTACTAAAAAGCAAGTGAGATTTGAACTTAGGTGGGGAAGGTAACACTCATTCTTCCCAACCACCCAATCTACTGACATTTTTACAAACTATTGGAAAAAAAGAAGGAGATATTGATTAAACTTCAAATAAAACTCAAGAATATGGATTTTAATATTGAAAAGAAGCAAAATTTTCCTATCACCTTACAAAAAAAGTTTCAATATTATTTAAAATTAAAGGGACACTTGCAGGGAAGGATATCACCATTTCTATCACACCTGCTGAAAGAAATAATTATATTAGTACTGAATTCGCTAACCATTTAGTGATTCATGAGTCAAATATAAGGGAAGAGCTAGACTTTTTTGGACAAAAAATGAACTGAAATAAGTGGCTTACAACTGAGTGTTGGAAATTATATGGTCACATCGAAATTCATTGTTAGTTCCTTATGGAGATTTTATGGTGACATAAATTTGGGTTTACCCTGGATGAAAACATTGGGGACTTTCATCGTAAATGCCGAAAAGAAGTTTCTGACATTCTCCTATAAGCGAAAGAGAATCACATTTCAAGATATTACAATGAAGTCAGAAATAGAACCTCCAACATCTGAAGAATTCCAGGATATATCAGAGATAATTTCACAAGGTAATCAGAAGTCAGAACAAAAGAAGCAGAAAGAAGTTGAAAAAATTGTCACTAGTAAGGATGAAGAAATTACTCGTTTGAAGAATCATAGTCAAGACTTGATCGCACATATTAAGAAATTAAAAAGGGAAAACAGATAGCAAGAGGAAAGCCAAGATGAATTCCACCAAAAGGAAGTGGATCTCCAAAATGATTTCAATAAGAAACTATTACAAAAAAATGAAGAAAATTCTCGCTTAAAAATTTTGAATCAAGGGTTGAATGAACAAATAAAAAAATTAAAAAATGACAAGTTAAAAAAATACTTAGATTTATTATCAATTAGTAAATCGCAAGAATCACAAACAATTAAAGTTTCTACATGGGTTCCACAAACGTCTAGAATACCTTATCGTAACCCAAATCACAGAATTTGATACAACCAACATCAAATTAAAGCAGAAACGATGACTAACGCAATAGAGAAGTTCCGAAAAACAACAATCTTATTGTCACATCTATAAGCATCAATGGAAAATGGTTCCGAAAAACAATTACAAAAATTGTTAGAAGCACCAAAAGTTGAAGTTCTAGTAAACACCTCAAAGGCAATTCGAGTTCCTTATCGCAATCCAAATCACAAGAGTCATTATGATAGACGAAAAAATCAAAAGGAAAATTACCAGTATTATTACTACAAAGAGCAAAGACAAAATCAACAACTCTTGACAATCGATCTGCAAATAATTCCGTTAAGGGTATATCTCGGATGGATGAATTCACAACTGACACAACATTTCCACACAATGTTTAAAAAGAAAGTATCGTCTTATTTCATCAAATGTTGCAACTACCAACACACAATATCATGAGAAAGCGTTACAAGCTAGAATAAGGGATAAAGTCTTCCATAATTGTGCTTTGAGGACAAAGCAATTCTAAGGGAGAGGCAATGTAATGAACAAAAATATATATAATAAATAATCACTAAATCACTATTATATAATTAATAATAACTATTAAATATCAATATTAATTATTAATATTAATACATATTGATATTAATAATTAATAATTAATAAATAGTTATTAGTAAACAATTCTAAAATGACGCATCCTTTCATGGATAGTATCCAAAGTGCCTTTACGATTAATATATATATGGCACTCACTTTGTAATCTATCATGATATCTATTCTATCATTAATTTATATATTATTATGGCTTATTTAATATTCCAAGTCTTTTGGTAATATTATTTGTGTAAGCGAATAATTATTCTCTTCATAAATTACTCATTTAAACATATGTTTTATTATCTTTTTGCATATTTTATGTCATGCAGATCACTATTCAGCCCAGGTATGTATGAATTTAAGGTTTATATAAAATTCATTTATTATTATCATTTTATGATATTACTAATTAAAATTGACATTATTGAAGCACATTTGATATATTAATTGATTTGTATATTTGTTTGTAGGTTATATAATCTTTTTGGGACAAATTAACAACAAGTACACATTCAGCTTGCCATGCACATAGCACATCCAGCTCGTCATCTAGCTCGTTGAAACTCATTGGTAGTTTTCCAGGTGTTAAAATGTGTTACTACAAACTTTAATCATGAAGCACGACAACAAATAGACATTTCGTTCGTCCTAGATCTGCGCCCATCATATCTAGCGCACGGTCCAGCTCGTTGTTCATATTTTCGTCTAGATCGCTAACAAGGCTGCGTGCTATTGAGAATTGATTTCAAGCATTGAAACATGAAACAGTTCTACAAACGACCTATTGTCCACGCGTCTGGGTAATAAAGCTCACGTTCTAGATGATCCACCAGCTTCCATCCTCCTTTGTGGACACCTCACCAATAGACCACGTGTTGGGTTGATGTATTAGCCCACATTCTAGAAAAATTTCCTATGCGCTCTCCTTTTCTTGCCACCAGTCCCCCTGCTGCGCTAAGGAAGGATCCGTGCACCACATCTGAGAACCATTTGCAATGGAGAAGGAGCCTATGCGTTACACTGTCCAATGAAGAACACCAGACTCGTGATGAAGAAGGGAGGATGACTGTGTGTTGGCCTGTGATTTGTTAGACGCCTTTATAGTCGACTAAATTTGAAGAGCAGTCGACCACTAAAGGCTCAAATTGCTCATCTTTGTAATTAATTATATATATCATCCTCTACATGAGAGCTCAGTTAAAGAGTTTGCAGTTTTATCAGATCATGCTTTGATTTGTTCTTGAGCACGTTGTATTTCTGTTCCATCGTTTGAATAAATATCTATATGCTTTGTTGTTGAAGATTGTATTTGAGTAGAAGTTAGCTAGGCACCACCCCTGATTGCTAAGAGGGCCCCTCATCAACCAGAGGTTTCTTTCCTTTTCTTGTTCATTTGTTTTATCTTTTCTGTTGTAGTTAGTTTTGTTTCCAGTTAGTTTTATTATTTCATTTGCTTTCTGTAATGCATTTTATTTTCAGAATTAAATAACTAGATTGCGCGCATAGTTTGCTTTAAAATTTATTTTCAATCATTTTATTTCCAGATTACTATTCAGTTTATTTACAAGAACATAGAATAGATTGCTTTTATCAAGTTAAATAGATTCAATTCTATTTATTTTCCTTCTGTTTCAAGTTTATGCAATTTAAGTTTCAGTTTGTTTATTAACATGCAATGATTTCTTTATGTCATGAATTTGTTTAAGTTCATTTCACTGTTAATTTTTCTTAATAAGTAGGTTTACTTATTGTCTTTATGCATTAGATCTGCATCTACACAAATTCAGCTAAAGATTAGATCATTTAGGTTAATTTCCATCATTTTAACTATGTAGACTGTCATTCAGACAACTTTTTTAAACTGTCATTTAGCCACCCCTTTCAGACCTACAGTTCAGTCTGTTATTCAGCCCATTGTTTCGTTTTTAGTGTTTTTAATGTGTTTTGATATTGTTTTTAGTTCTGTTTCCTTAATGTTTGAGGTATGCTTTGACTGAGATAGTGAGATAATAGTTTTATTCAACATTAAAATTAAAGTTAGATTGTTTTAGGTTATTTATTAAAGTCTTATCATTTTCTTTATTTATTTTCACCTTGAACATGTTTTGAACTCTGTTATGTTTTGTTTCTTGAATTTGTTTCTGATTTCTTTTTACTAGTATACTATTTTGTGTTTATGCCTTTGGATTGATTTATCCTTTGCATGTAAAATTTAGTATTATATGTGTTATCCTTAGTATGTTTTTTAGGTTGTTCCTTTTTTCTGCGTGATTACTGAAAGAGACTTGTAGGACATAATTCAAAGACATTCCTATTAAGTTTTCTACTTGTTTATTTCTATTTTTTTTATTAAGTTTTCTACTTGCTTATTAATTAGGTTTTCCTTGCATATTACTTTCCAATTTAAAGATTAGTTGTTAATAGTATCTTTTTCAGTTTAAAGTTATTTACTTAAGAAATAAATTGTCAATTATTTAGTTTAATATTTTGTTTCAGTTTTTGAATTCTTAGGAGTTTGACTCGGTTTTTCATTTTGAAAGATATTTCAATCTTTTGTTTGTTAAAATATTTCCATGACACCAGAGGAACCCCTCTACCTCCGCATATACTTTGTGTCAACTCTAAGCCTACCAACCCCGGTCAATAATTAAATATTAGGTGAATTAATCTAGACATTATAACACCCAACACTTTTGGTGCCGTTGCCAGGGAGTTGTTCTGTAAGGTAGAGTAGAATTATGTATGAAGCTTAGTAGTAGGTTGGTGACGGGGGAGCAGTAAGACAAGAGGTAAGAACCTACACATCTGTTATAACAAGCGCCCCCAAATCCAGCAATAGTAGTAGCATAGGTTTTCTTTAGTTTAAAGTTTTTCATGAGCAGACTTAGATATCCTCAGGGTAGATTTGTTAAGACCAAAAAACTTATGGAAATACATACTAACTACCATAAGGGACATAATTCCCCAACTACTAACTCACCAGAAAGGTATTAAAAGACGCCTATAGGAAGTAGTTCTACCCTGAAACCTAAGGAGACTCTTTTAGAAGATCTTACTGGGGAAGCCATAGAAGGGGAAGGAACCTTGGTAGAAGTTCCTAAGGACCTCATTCTTGAGGAAGTTCAAGAGGATCAGCCACTAGAAACCTCCAAACCTCCACTAGTTTTGAATCCAATGAACACAATTTTTTCACTAGTAGGAGACCTGAATTTCGTTGACTTTGTTGATCCTGCGCAAGTAAAAGATCTCTTTGGAACCTTAGTAGATTCAGTCATCTCACAAATTGAAACTTCCACAGTGGAACCTACTATCCCTCTATGATTCAATAAAAACACGGTTGATCGAAGGAATATCTCTCCTGAAAAAGAACATTGGGATGCCCCATTATCACCTCGAAAGGAGCCTCCTAGGTATATCTACGTTAAGAATCCAACTTATATGGAGAGACGAGGAGAAAACAAGATCATGATGAAGTTAGAAATTATGAAGGAGAAGGGGAAATCGAACTGAGGCTACCGTCAGGTTCCCTATTCTAGACATGATGTAGGATGTAACTATGAAAAACATCCCTCCTTCCTCATTACCTACTTTCTATGGAAAAATTAATGAGGACTCGGACACATTCCTATTCGAGTTTGATATCCTTTGTAGGAGTTATAACTATCTACAAGATGTTCACAAACTAAAACTCTTTCTCGCTACACTAAAATATTTCGCCTTGAGGTGGTTCATGGGATTAGGAGAATTCACTGTCAGGACTTGGGACAATATGAAAACTTCATTCTTGTGAAAATATCAAGAGTATTGCAAACCTAAGGACTCTCAACATTATATATTCAAGATACAACAACTTGAAGACGAGAGCCTGGATGATTATCTCGAAAGGTTCATTTATACATTACATAAATTTAAATATAGTGACCTCCGAGAAGGTGCAGTACATACACTTTTCCTTAAGGGGATCTCCGATGAATTATTAAAGAGTCTTAATCTCATGGAAGTTGGCGATATTTCTCATAAAATTTTTGCACAAATCGAAGAGATGTGTAAAAATTATTCTAGGAGTAGGGGGGAAGTTGCGAAAAAATTTCGGAGCCTTTTACTAGAAATGTAAGAGGAAACATTCCTAGTTCAGGTGGAGTTACAAGAGTAGAGTTAGGAAACCTGTTGGAGAACTTCAAAAATGATATCTTAGGAGCAATGGGTTCTCAACTATATGCTTTACAAGCCAAGAAAAGGCAGGATGAATAATGAGCAGAAATGATTATTTTTTTTCCAAGTTGTAGGACTAAACATCCCCAAAGGGAATGTCCATTAAACAACATCTTCGTATGTCACATCTGTATAGAAGAGAATCCAACAGATAACTGCGCATCCTTTCCTGGGTTGCAAGCCATATATAAGAGTGGGGATGCAGCTGAAACATCTAGGAGGCCTCCTTGGAAACCTACAGACCAACCAGCATATCATAAATTTCCACCGCAACTTCCACTCTATTATCCTCAGTATCAACCACCTCAACAATGGAACAATTGAAGTTGGCAGAATTGGCTAGCTTAGTACCCTCCTCCTTAATTTCCACAACAGCAATATTGGTCACAAGGATGGAGAGGAAAACCATATCATCAGTCACAACTTGTCCCTGCACCTAATCATCCTTATCCTCAGCATCAAACGAATTTCCAACAAATTTCGCCTGGATTTGTACCTCCGGTTCCTTTTATCACACAACAACCTCATCACTTTTAGAACACAAATCCTCCTTGGTTGACATTATTACCTGCACAACTGATCACTAACCCTAATAATAAATCAACTCAATCTCTTAACAACATTGAGTTGCAAACTTTTCCATCGTATCTTATTTCGACTGTACCTGTACATGAAATTAAATTATGATCGGGAAGAGTTGTGAATGATAAACCCAAGTCCTTAGTCCCTCCATTCTCCCATGACCCTTCCAACAGTGACATCTTCCACCTGCGACATACTCCATCGCATCACTCAGCTCCTCCCATCTCCCTTCTCCTACCACCCCATGCCTCCATCGATCTATCTCACGTCTCCTGTATCCACCTTACACCATTGCTTCACTAATACACCCCCCCTGATCACTATCCTTCTTCGCTGCAACTTTTCATCCTCCTCTCACCCATATCATCCACCACACCCCATCTCTTTGCACCTGCGCGCATTCATCCATGTGCTTTTCTCTTGCCTACATGCGCTTTCTCATCAACCCCATTCTCCACCTATGTCACCTTCCTATCATCTCTCGTGCACCTTTCAAACCAACAATATCCACTCTGCACTCTTGTTATTAGCCAAAATGGCACTTCTCCGTCCGAGTGCTGACATTCCTCATGTTGGTACACAAAAGGACAAATTAGGATTGAAGTGACCAAAACACTATAGATTTCCATGACCGTTGATGCATTATCTTTAAACCAGCCTTATATATTTTTATTCTAATTTTTGGGTTGCATACATGACTATATGCATTACAACTCATGTATCATACACTATTATTTGCAATGCAACCCGTGTATACTTGCATACGTGAGTTACCTTTGAGCAACTTGTCTATTATATGCAAGTTGCCTATATCAATACCCGTGTATACCTTAATTTGACATTAAAAAATATAAATTGAGATTAGATGAGATTATTTGGGTCCTAATCCATAACTATCCCAACCATCAACCATCCCAACCTTTGAAACCACTCTATTTCCCAAAGTATAAATAGAGGCCTTGGAGTGGGGGCTAATCAACCAATTTTGGAGATCAAAGTTATGCTAGTGGTATACCTTCAGAATCTTGGAGCAGCAAAACTCATAGTCCTTTGGCTGTAGAGGAGTCCTTGTGTTAGAAGCTGGGTTGTATTCTTATCTTATTCACCGCTTCTTAATAAAGAGAATTATTCTTCCAATGTTGTATTGTCTCTATTTCATGTATATTGGTTTAATGAATATGTTTGATTATATTATCTATATGATTTTCATCTAACCTCTGATATATATATTCATGAGATATTACTTGAAGGATGTGCTCTTTGCAGGTGAAGAGGTACATACCTAGAAGCTTTGGAAAGGAGTAGAGAGAGAGAAGATCAAGATTGGATCAACCGTTGTTAATCGGGTAAGTCAATATTTTCTTCCTATTCTCTTTCCATTCTCTATAAAAAGATGATTGTTTGCAAGTTAGTAGTAAGTTGGTAACCCAGAACCTAGGTTACAAGGGTGCAATATCCTGAACAACAGAACTGGCGACTCCATTGGGGAGTCCAGACTGTTGTGGGTTCATCCTGTAGGTGCTTTACTAGTCTTTTCTCTGATTCTGAGTGTGGTTCTTTTATCTTGCCTTTGATTTGCAGGGTAGTGTGTCCAAAGACCTTTACTTTTTTTTCTTTGAATTTTTTTGTTGTTGTATACACGGGTTACTGCTATACACAGTCACGTATAGTAACTTGTATACGCGGGTTGCTATGTAAGACAGTCGTGTATGATACGCGGATTGCTCTATAAGATAGTTGTGTATATCCTGTAGCAGCATAAAAAAATTGGTAGGGTTTTCTTGTCCCTGTCTTGGTTTATTTTTGTTTTCTTAAGGGTCTTCTGTTGTTGGCGTGATTCTGTAAGTCCAAATTCTTGTATGCCATACTTTTGATTGTTATAAGCCTTTGATTTTTCTTTGTTTGACTCTTCTTTCATCTAGTGATTTGAAGTTGGCCCTCCTGCCTGGTTTGTGAGTCAGGTGCTGTGTGTCTGAGTCAGTGATCAAGGCTTTAGATACCTTATACTCTGTACTACTATGTGTAGTATCAGTTTTCCACTTGTTCTTTAGTAAACCTAGTCGATTTTATTCATTAGTTTTTTCCAAGCCAGGTTTTTCACCAAGTTTTCTTCATGTTTGGTTGAAGTTGGTTATTGTGGGTCCTCCATACTTCATTTTTCTTTTTATATGTTGTGATTATTCAAACTTGCTCAAAAATTTTCATTTAGGTGCATTATAGGAAAGAAAAACATCTTATGCTTTTGCATTTAGTTGCACTTAGTAGTTTTATTTTCAGTATTTTCAAATAAAATTTCAAAAGTTATAAAAAGAAGTCTTAGTCTTCCGACACTTAGTTTCATTTTCATTAGCTTACATTTACCAAAAAAAAGAAAAAAAATTGGTTTGAATAGTTGCAATTTGCTTTGAAATTTACTTTATACATCATTTTTGCTTTTTCTTATCGAGTCTAAAATATCACACTCCTTCACGCCATTTACCTTCTGACTAAGAACAACCCTTAAAATGAATGATATAATTTAAAATTTATTAGTAAGTTTTCTTTTATAGGGTCATACACCAACTAGCTTAAGCTAGACTTATGGAATAGGGAGTTTAAACTCTCCACAAGTGTTTAAATTCAAAAGTAGTTGGCCAATCGATAAGTAAACCCTTTTCTATGTTGATTATATCTGGGAATCTCCTCTCAAATGAGAGTTAAGCACGAGGCTGCGTGGAGGCTTGGACTGAGGAGATAACCCTCTGATTCCTTGTCAAAGCATAGACCAAGGTTTTTTCGCATCTGGGGATTCTGTCCTAGACAGGGTTTTAGGATTTGCTACCCTGCCCATGCATACGAACTAGGCTTGCGACTATCCCTCCAGACTGTCAATATATTTTAGGTAGCATTTAGTCTCTCTGACATCTAGGGTTCATACACAAGTATACCGAAGGGCTATTTTTGGTTCACTTTGGACGGGCTTAGAAGGTAACCCTTGTAGAAAGTGTGGGAGGGAATTGGGTGATTCCTTCACTTGTTCCTAAGAACATCTTCAAGGATGCCAAGTAACTGTCTCTTAGCTTTCTTCTAGAAATCATATCTTATACCCCTTGTGTTTGTTGTGACTTTAGGAAATTTTGTAGTGATTGCTATGTGGTTTGTTTGTCTTTAGCCGGCCTTAGGGTGTGAAGAGTAAAATTTTCAATCGTGGAGGATCAACCTCTTAGAAGGTAAAGACGGTTGCAAAACCTTCCTCCTCTTGTTACAGTGGAGCCTCCACCGCCCCCTCAAAGGAGAAGATTAGACATAGACGGTTCTTTCGAACCGGTAGGAATTAGTGAAGTTCTGGGTGAACCAAAACTTAGGACAAACCAAGTTGATACAACCACAGTAGAGATAGAAGACTTGCAGGATGACAAGTTTCCAAGAAACTTTAATTCACCTCTTACCACTAGTGGAAAATGAGATATTAGTGACCAAAAAAATGACCAAAATCCGCATATCAATGACCACTTTTGGTTTGGCGATCGCTGGTGGCTAATTTACGGTCTTTTATTACGCGACCAAAATTGGTCATTTTTATTTTGGTCATTTATAGCTTGTCGGTTGGTCATTAATTTGATCATATATTTGGTCATGTATTTGAATCAATGACCAATTATATGACCACATGTATGACCAAATTAATGACCACATGACAAGCTAGAATATGACCAAATTTGGTCGCGTAATAAAAGACCGTAAATTAGCCACCAAAACTGTTTTTTGGTCATTGATATGCGAATTTTGGTCATTTTTTTGTCATTTATATCTCATTGTTTGGTCACATATCTCTCAATTATTGGTCACTAATTTAGTCATTTTTAGTCGCTTTATGTGTGGTCATTATATTTTAGTAGTTTGAATGGTGTCCATTATTAATCAATATAAATTTTTAATATGATATTATGTTTAATTAAAAAAAGAATCATACATTTATTCTCATCTAATACACTTGTAAATTATGCAATGTCACATTATAATTAATTATAACACTTGTAAATAATATCTTTTACACATGTAAATCATACAATGTCACATTAATTAGTTAATAATTACAACATTGGTACATAACATAAAGTACAACTATATATATAAGTTTTAAACCACAAATTATATTATATAAGATGTCAAAAGATTTGCAA
>LPNX010182034.1:578746-594007 GCA_001517045.1 Pseudotsuga menziesii | reverse complement strand
ACCCCTGGCCTACACCCATTCTTTGTTTCAAAAGTGCCATACCCATACCCATGTACACTAGCAACTTAGCTACAGGGCACAGTGATTTTCCTTTGTAAATAAAGAGCTCATTTGGATAGGGATGCATAGGCTGAAGGTAGGGCCTGAGGCAGAATATAATTACACATGCAACTATGATGTCCTGTAGAAGTAAATATGTGAGTTTGAAACTCAGGGAAGCTGAAAGTCACCTTATCCTCATGCTGATCAAATGTTGCAATACATTCATTTGACTTGATTGTCCTCAATTTCAACAAACCATCTGCGCCTGTGAAACAAAAGAGGCTCCAAACAGCCAAAAAATAATTCCATCATCACTTTGAAAAGTGTAATTATAAGGATAACAATAAGAAACTAAATTAGAACTAAAGATGCCAGGCAAGAGGTTATACCAGAAGAAACGAACTGTGTTCCACGAGTGAGGAAGGAAGCTCGTAGTACACTTGCAATATGACCTTCAAAAGTATTCAGGCAAGAACCATCTGATAAGGCCCATATTTTGATTGTCTTGTCACCAGATGCTGTCATTACACATTGATCTACAAGTGAAAATTCTACACACCAAACCCCTCTTTTGTGGCCTCTTAGCACTAGTACTGGTACCAAATCTTGTAATCTCCATACACGAGCTGTTCGATCCTGATTAAAAACATGGCATAAGACTTGGGTAAAAAACTAAATATGTTGCAATGGAAGTCGTCTTCCACTAGAAGTCCTTGCAGATATAAGAATAAATTCATAATCTAACACACCTGAGAACCAGCACAGATAAGGCTGTCATTTGGAGCAATGGCCACAGAATTGATGTCCTTATCATGAGCTGCAACCGCAGCCTGTGATGATAGCTTGTTTGACTTACTAATACTACCAGAACCTAGTACACCAACAAAAATCCATACTTTGATTGTGCGATCACTGAAGATATACAAGGAAACCACCATTTAGAAAATGTATCAATACTTGCTATATTTTTGTATATATGAAATCAAAATACTACGAGATTACAAAGTTCTCTCAACACAAATAACATGCAAATACAGACCTCAGCTTATAGCCCTAAAAAGTTCCTTGATGTTCGTAATGGGGAATGTAGTAACCAGAAAGATTTGTGATTATTTGCAACTTTTCAAATTTCTCTTTTTAACAAATTTTCCTTGTTGATTTGTTGTCCTTTTTAACATGTTTTTTGGGTGGTTGATCCTATAACTGGATAGCAGATTCATCTTGCATCTGTCTTGGATTCAACTTTGTGACAGTGTCAAGTAAAGGATACTCATAAGAGTTTAGCCTTATAGTGAAAAGTGCCATGAATCTCCAAATCATGTCCAAGCAAGACCTGGATACAGATGGATAATGGAATATGCATAGTAACACTGATTCAATGTGCTTTCACTTTCTCTATTTCAGCCCAATGATGAGCAAGTGTCACTCAAAACACGTGGGTGGAAAATCTTTCACACCGTGATAAACCAGATTAGGCATGGGCAATGTCTACTAACCTGCTCCCACTCACAAAGAAGTTCTTAGCTTTCTTTGAGAAGGAAACAGATCCTACAACACCCATGTGCCCTGCTGCCACACATATGCAGGATTTGCTCTATGTATCCCAAATTCTTACCTGTAACAAAAGCACAAAGCATCTTTCAGTATGTGATTAAAAAGGATAAAAATTGAATCCACAAAAAATGACTTCGCATCCATGAAAGCAATTTACTGTCAATAATTGCAAAAGAAAAGAAATCCTAGCCTCGAGTTTGACAATGCAAGAGCAACTCAGCAATACTTATCCACTTACTGAACCAATTCTGAGAACAACAAGTTACAATAAGAACTATGCAAAAGCTTAGAAGTCATAATAGGGAGTACAATTACCATCTTCCAGTAGGTTTACAAAGGTGGATTAACAAGAAATTTAGTGGGATTGTTACAAAACTTGAATACCAATTTATGCAATTACTATGGAATCATTATTATTTACCTTTAACATTGGAAAAAAACAAAGATCTTCCACATAATGTTAACAATTCCAATACCACACAGTGAAGACTAATTACATGAAATTAGAAAGTAATCAACGACATAATGAATCAGCAATAAAGAATGCATTTACAAATCAGCTATATTTAGTTGATCAGTGATTTTAAACAAGTTGATAATCAATAACCTACTAATAAAGATATTCAAGCAAACACAAGTAAAAAAAATATGTTCCAACTGTGAAATACTCACCGTGTGATCTTTGGACCCAGAAGCTAGGAGAATATGTCCAGAAAAAACAACAGTATCAAGACAAAGAACTATGTCTGTGTGTCCTAGCAACTCATAGACACATGTCATCGATGCAAGGTCATACATGCGAACCTGCAAAGACAATCCCAATATTGCAGCATGAAATCACAATTGAGAGGATTTCCCAGACATGAAAAATAAATATTTCCTACTGCAGTTTAGCATGCTTTCCAATCATTGTAAAATTTTACAAAACCATTATAAATACATTACAGATGCACGCATCCAAATATATATAGCACCAACAGACAATTCATGAGCTACATAATAGTAAGCACTGGTGAATGTGTACTTCTAACAGCTCCAGTAAACATTGTACTAACATTCCACATAAGACTAATTTCAAAATATTGGATTCTATGTATAAACTTTACAAGAAACCATACATGCCCAAGACAAAATAGTTACATGGACCCTTGCCTATAACAAAATAGACAACAAATTAAAACACCAAGAGAAAACAAATTTTGCATTGCTAAAACTTGAAGAGGAATCCAGAACTCTTTTATTAAAAAGTCACACCTACTCCAGATTTGTTGCAACTGCAAGAAATTTCTCCTCTTCCTCAAGAAATTTTAAATCCACAATCTCCTCATTGTAACCTATAAGTCTCTTGCTAATCTTTAAATCATATTTTCCTTCATCATTCTCACCCAGGTCATAAAAGAGAAAGCGTTGATTAGCAGTAACACACAACACTCCTTGAGTAAGGGGTAGTAGCACAGCAGATACAAAGCCTCCCTTCATGTCATATTTGTCAGAGCTAATGATTGCATCCGAGGACTTCTGTTCATATAAGCACAGAGTGCTGCAAACAATGCAAGGAAAATTGAGACCAGTTACATGTATAAGCAAATGCTTTGGAGATGATGTTAAACTCAAAATACCATTCTTCAAGATAGAATAGCATAAACAATGATCTCAAATTTTCACTTCCATAAAATCATACTGCAATCAGTAACTAAAATTGGTAGATGTGGCTAACCAGCTTACCCTTCTGAATACCATATACGAACAATGCCACGTTCCCCTACAGTCAAAAAATACACTGGGGCTGCGCCACTTTTCTTCTGATTCTCAGACAATGTTTGGCTTTGCTTCATAACAGACACCAGCCTAGAACCACTTGGGAGAACACACACAGCTTCTAGTGGTTCATACATTGGTATTGTTGCCCGAAAGTGACAATCACGCAGGTCCCATATATTTACAACCTAAAATATGTATACAATGACAAAAGTCAATACAAGATTGTTAAAATATAAGATGAACTAAAAAGACAGGCATATCAGCATGCTGGCATTTAACAAGGAGCAATCCAGACAACACACCAGCATAGCTTATGTTTATGACTAGTACAATCAACCAAATTATAGGCATTTTCAATTGAAAATAAAAAAAATCTCAGCAAAACATTTTGATCAAGAATGCAATCTCAGCAAAACACCCTTCAAATCACCAGTTCAGGGACAAGGACAAGTTTGAAGTGCCTATTAACCACTGTACCATTATACAATTTTTTTTTCTAAAATATCATGTCCAAGCCATAGTCGAATGCTATATTTTTGTTTGCAATGCATGGTACTTTGTAAAATGAAGAAATCTCTATAAATAAATATAGTAGCTTTGCATATAGACATCACAGACAATCCAAAACCACTCTGCATGCCTATCTCACCAATAACTAATGAAATTGAAATGGCCAATTGATTTATTAGTTTGCATATAAACTAAATAAAAACCTTATAACCTACCAGAATTACCATTAGACAGTACCTTATCTCTACCAGCACTGAGCAGATTCCAGCCATTTTCAGAGATTGACAAACTTGTCACAGTAGAAAAATGTTTTTCAAGCACAGAAATGCACTTCTTAGCTACAATGAGTAGGAGATCCAAATCATAGGGAAGCTAACATACTTTGCGTCAGTAAATAATGGCATTGTTACTTTTTCAAGGAGAAACAGTAACACTCAATGGATGGGCTGTAATGCTCTGTCCTGTGAAGAATATGCAGTCAAAATTTTAGTGAACAAACTAGCTGAAACTAGTGTTTCTTCCTGTGTTTCGAAGCTGTGAAGATAGGTGAGCAGCGCTGAGGAATTTGCTGTCAATATTGCGAGAGAAGGCATGTTGCATTAAGTTAATTTCTGTGAATATATTCCTTGCCTGGGCCTGAGTCACAGCAACAAAGGTGCACAGGGTTTCAAGGTCGATGTACATGCAAAGGATAGAAGCACTTGTTATGGTGTTCATAAACAACATGTACAGAACACTTCTTATATATGGATAGACTCTAGAGTATATTGCAAAAGAAGGGGGCATATTGGCTAGTGTAGAATGCAAAAGGAGCGCAGTCAAAACATAAACCTTGTCTTTTACCCATCTTTAAACAAACCATGCAGAAGTTGAGTTTAAGTTCTAGTTTTAGGTTCTGAGCACTTAAAACTTTAGTTAGTGTTGAGTTAGCAGCCAATTTTAGAGGGCATTTAACACTTTTAGTTAGCAGCCACCAGATCTATAATGATACTGAGAATTTAGTTTTTTTGTGGGGAAGCAAGTTTACTTATTTATGTTGACAGCAGCAATGTTCAATACCGACCTATCCAAAATAGGAAAATCATGCATAAAGGTCTTCAATAGGACCTATGTGCACAGCACACAATTAAATTGGCAAATGACCTATGTGCAATCAAAGGCCAGTAAATGAAAGGAACATGATAAAATGAAGCATTTGCCAAGATTCAAAATAACCTACTAGCACACAATCGGTCTAAATCAGGGCACTATAATGGGAGACAGCATACCCACTTTATACCCACTTTAATTTCAATCATAAAAGATGATTTGAAATCCATGGATTTTTATTTAAATTTAATATTTAGATATCCACTGACAGAAAATGGCCAATGGGACTGGCAAAAATTACATGAATCCAATTTTACAGGAGAAAAGTATAGGCCTGCCTGCGGCAGCATACTGAATCACATTAAAAATAAAAACTAGGAAAAATGACTCTGGAACCAACTTTTCAGCAGGATGATAATTAAACAAAATAGTGACTCAATATGCCACAATGAATAACTTGCCTTTTCTTCTAGTAGGAAACTTACAAGGATGCATTTTCCAACTGTTTTGGTGGAAAATCTTTGAAAAGAATGGCAACTGCAACAAGATATCTACTGCTAGTCCTTGTCATGCTTTCTTCTAGGAATGAAAGAATGATAGGCTATAGATAAATAGACAATAGGACACAAAGAAATGTGAATTTACTTAATATGCTCTATTACAATTAACCTCCAATTCATGATCTGTTCATGTTGGAACCAGTTATTAACTACCTTCCATAAACCATCAGTGGAGTCCCCTTGCAATGGCCAATAAAAAGTAACACAGTGTCACCACATCATGTTTGTGCTGCTGGCTTCTTTGGTTGTGGAAACAACAGCTGAGCAAAGAGGAGTTCATTCCATGTATCAGGCACTCCTGGAAGACACCAATGCAGACAATCCTGAGAACCACCTTTTGATCTGAGAATGTATTTGGATATATGTGACTCGTCCCTCAACTCTGAAACCCCAGTGATATCTAAACATTCAACCCTTGTGCCCCGCACAACACTCTCAATAGCTAGATCTCTAATATAGTGTTCAATATAAGAAAAGTCTAATATAAGCAGTACATAATCATTTTAAGCCCCTGCTCTTTTACATATTTGGCTTTAATTTATTTGTCCCTGCTCTTTTACATATTGTCCTCCTTTTGCATATATTTTGTGTAATATAAGCAGTGTTCTTTCCAAAAAAATATTATCAAATATACTTTAATCTTATGTTTTGTTTTATTTAGAGAATGTGCCCTTACCCAACTTTCCTGTATGGATCTTATTATGCCTAACAATTATAGTTCCTGCAAAATGTGTGCATGTCTTTTATCAAGATTTCAACATTGCATGCACCATGTCTGCTCAAATAATTTCCTAAGTTCTATCTTGACTGCAAAGATGCTCAAATAATTTGCAAGATACTTGTAACAACTCTACTTTTGGGCTTTTCAAGCAATTAGACAAATGCAGGGCTCAAGTACTCCATGGAGTTTCTTTCAAAGTAGGATGCAAACAAAAACTTTCTCATGATACAATGTGATACCTAAAGTGAAAGGCAAGCCTAGAAAGAGAATAATCTTGTAGATATGATGGCATATGTGTTGCAAACTTGAAATTAGTTATCATTTCAGCTTTTCTTCAGCATCCCTACTGCTTGTGTTCTTCTTTTTCTTTTCATTGCCAGATTCTTAGGAGTTGGATTCAAAACAAATGCAATTCGCATTCACACAATCTTTGGAGATTTCGTGTTACAAGATAAAAATGCACATAGATGAAGGTTACAAATGGAGATGTAGTGGACAGTCGGTAAATATCAAATGCATAACAGTTTTTGAACTCATCTCAAATTGGGTCTACTATATTTTGGTTGATGCACAACAAATTAGGTCCATGTGTGCTTCTCTATCTCTAAGACTGTGGGAATAATATCTGTCACATGATCTAAATTGCACGACATATCATTTTATAGATTTAGGGCCAGCATGGATTCAATGAGATCAAACTTCTTCTAGGGTCCTTTGATTGCTCATTCAGGCTGATAAGCAAGTCATTACAATCTATTACTTTGCTGGAGGGTATTTATCTGTTTAAAAACTGGCACTTTTAACTCTATTTTGTCCTTTGAAATGACAAGATTATAGAAGGCATTGATTGAATGCAGAGATGGCTTCCAGCAAGAGAGAAATTTCAAAGAGAACATAAACATGGATTTACTCTGAATTTTTTGGGTGAATGAAAAAATGACTAGTACAAAAGGAAAAGCAAAGAGGCCCATCAGATTCATCAACAGTATTCTTGTTGGTCACAGTTGTGTTTGATAAACAATAGCTCCAAGTCACTTATAATCACAACTTTAAGCTTACAAGGAGATGCAGAGTATTCAAAATAAAAGGGTCTTACCTCTTGATTATCCCCAGTCTTCTTGTTCCCATTACAAGTGCAGCGTGATTGATTCTTACAGTTTCATGACAAAGTGCTTTACCTATGTCACCCTCCATAATCTTAGCTTCTGTTTTCACCTTTTCAGTGGAAAAATGACAACATAGCAGTCAAAACCAATGGACTAACATTCTCTAAGAACTACATTTACAAGGTTTCTTATTGGAATTACCATGGAAACTTCATATGCATCTATTGCAAGCCTTTCCATTAGACCTTGTGTGGCATCAAACAACACCTCATCATCTGAATCTGTGCTTTGAAGCATATCACAACGAAATAGAACTCTTATCAGTATGAAATCATCTATGGTACAAAAGAAGGTAAGTTTAAATAGAAGCCCAAATATATTTAACCAACTCCAAAAAAACTCTTGTAATGATTCAAAATGTGATATGGAACATGATCATCCAACACATAAATTGATCAGCACAAGCTATTCAGAAGTGAGTTACAACTTGCCCCAAAAGAAGAGAGGAAGCTGATATTCCTCTTTCTCAGAAGTTCTATTGCCCTTTTCGGAATTGCTCGGCACTCTTATTGAAGGATATTGTGCCTGATGAATCAGGAAGCTCAAGTGGGGCAGCTGCTGCTGTTGCAATTAAAGAATCAGAATGCCCTGAATGCCGAAGGTTATTTTGTGCTCAGTGTGGTGTGCCATGGCATGCAGGTTTAGATTGTTCTGAATTCCAGAAATTGTCGGATTCTGAGAAAGAGAAATGTGATCTGATGCTGTTCAAGCTTGCCAAAGAGAGTGAATGGCAACGGTGTGCAAGCTGCAAACATATCGTTGAAAGAAGTTCTGGATGCTCTCATATGATTTGCAGGTCAGTAAATTGGTAAAGATCCTTATTTTCCTAAATATAATTGCCTTCAAGCAGGGATGCTGTGAATTATTTCTTCTGATTGAAAAAAATGATGGTCCTCATCCTAACTTCTTGTTGATACAACACTTTTCAATTAGCTGATGGTCCTCATCTTAACTTATTATTGATACAACAATTTTCAATTAGTTGTGGTTATGGTGTCTTTACTTTGTGTCCATGGATACCTGAGTATTACCAGATAAAAAGCAAAGCTACTAACTAATTGTCCATGGCTTAGAAAGTCTGTTTCCTGAATTACATAGTTTTGTAAGTACCCATTATTGGTTTTGAACTGAGTGAAAACCAGTCTAAGTTTATGTTTCAAAGTCCGGAGATGTGGGTAGTGAGCATGCTGCTCTGTTTCCAGACTGAAACTGTAGGAAACTCAGTGCAAATAGAAAAAATACCAGCCATTTAAACACCACTTATGTAAAAAACTCTGAGTAATGAAAACTGCCACTGCAATTTGCTGTTCATTACAGGAAATTGAAGGGATATTGTTTATGTATCTAAAGCAGAAGGCTAGCTGAAAAATATTGTTATGGGTGGTGTTTCAGGTGTGGTTATGAGTTTTGTTATAAATGTGGATCAGGCTGGATGAAAGCTGGAATTCCCTGCAATTGCTCTGGGTAGAGATAAGTTTTTTTTGGATTTGGAGCCAGATAAAATGCCAAGTTTTGAAAGCCATATTGGTTATATATATGGTTTACCAAATTCCATTGCAATTTATTTTTTTACCACTTCTTTCAAAATTCAGAGTAGCACTGGTCTGGTTTCTTAGGACTGTGGAAGACATTTCTCCTTTTGAGGTAGCTAATGCTGGAAAATGTGAATTCATTTTAGAACATGAACTGTAATGTTGAGTTGTTTGCAATTTGATTCAGAACCAGCCAATGGTGGTTAGGGGCCCACCCCCTGAGGACACCAATGACCCCCTAACTGAAGCATGTCTCATCCCATTGGCTGTATGAGTTATAATTACTGACGTTTGTGATTTTTCTTGTGTATACCAGAATGCTAGAGTTTATTGTTTGTTATGGTTTTATGTCACCTAGACTCATTTTATCTTTATTGTATGCCCAAGTGGCTTTTTTTATTTTTAGAGTGTTTTTGGGTGGATATAGTTGTGGGGCTTGGTTTTCTATTTCTATTTGCTTGGTTTTCGAAATATTTTATTAACTACAAATGAATCGAATTTTCAGAAGATAAGCCTAGAAAGGACACAAGGAAGCCAGAGGGGAAGAATCTGTGTTGTATGTCAAATTGAGATGTTTATTTAGTCATAATAATCAGTGAGGTGTTAGTCATAGTGATCAGTGAGGTATGATGCCACTGATAGCACAGGGAAAATTTAGTTTTTGAGATGAAGTGTTTTATTCCAATTATGGTCATTCTAATGAGTCATGTTCATACACATACTGTTCTTTAAATGGCCCTCTTTCAATGCCACTGATATACATATACTATTCTTTCAATGCCCCTCTCAAAGTAAACCAATTTTCCAAATAAAGAAAATAGAACAAATATGGAAGTATTATATGGGGGCTAGTGTCTGCCTTAGACAATCTTGATCAGTAAAAATATCCACCTTTTTACCAGTAAATGGAAGATGGGTGTATGACCCAACACTTTAGACTAGTTAGCTTCCAACCACTATTTCAAAGACTCCTTTAACCTCCTTTCCCATAAACCTAACAACCGATGCCAATATCATAAGGTCCTCGATCCTTTCCATACCTACATCATGGCCCATCACCACTTTAACCTTTTCCTTTTCAACCCTTACATATTTTATCTTCTTGTGCATCTTTGCTTCAACCGCCCCTTCCCTTGACTTTGGGGATATTAGCTATGAAGAACTGCTAATTTCCTGTGGTGTAACCTGAGAGTGAAAGCCTTCTCGCACATTAGGGTTCAAATCCTCCAAAAACCCCCTTTGGAGATATGATGCATACTTGGACCGACCTAGTAAAGGCTCCTTTAAGGCTCCAGTTGTACCCCCCCTGTGTGCTAGCTTCTAGAGAGGTACCTAAACCTTTTCTACATGTGTCATCTATCTTTGAAAACCCTCACTTTATCTTTCCCTGTAGATGTGTCGCATCTCCACTTAAACCTTGGGATTTCCTCCAAACTTTAAAAAATTCCTTGTGTGAACAGAAGATTGTGGAGGGGTTTGGTGAGTTAACCTCCCCATAGTCCACTTGATCCAGCCCTAAGTCCATCACCTAGGAATCCTAAAGGCCCAAGGCCTGACACACACTTGCCCTGAAAAGATCCTAGGCCTGAAAAATTAAAAACCATCACACCCACGAATCTAGAAAAACCTTACACCCCCTTGTACATTCCATCACTTCACCAACTCTTCTGAATTCGAACCTGCAGTGGTCTACCATCCTCTTCATGGTCACTAGAATACCACTCACAGTCTACGATTTTTGAATTTTTTCAAGCTCATATTGTTGCTCTTGGGGAAGTTGGAGAGAATAGCATCAGCAGCCGCTATATTTGTCTACGGCCTCCAATCCTCCAGTACCACTGGAAATCTTGAATCCTGCAGCATAGTTGAGTAGTGTACCATTGCTGTGACTTCTGAAAAATGGAATTTCTGCTCTGAATATTATCAAGTTTCTCTAAATCTAGGGCAACTAGTAATCAATATTCTAGGAAGAAACAAAGAAAACCTAAATCAGAAATTATTATGAATCTACAGATCTAGTTATGAACTTAGTTACCTTATTAAAATAATTCTGTATGTCTCAAAAGGTCTTGCATTCGCATTATTAGAGTGAGCATTGGGATTTGTCTTACAATCAATATCATTGCAATTTGCAACCATGTCTCTGTTTGCTGGTTTTCACAGAGACTTTGCAGCCATTTCAAATGATATAGGGATTCCCACAGACTTTACTGCAGCCTTTATAGGAAAAACTCAGTTCATCCATTTAAACATTGGTTATATATGTATATAAATAATTTAAAAAGTGGCCTACAGTTACAAACCTTCCAAATATTTTCTTCAATATTCAACTATGCCATACTCTTCATATTCATTGATTGTTAGGAGTAAGCTGTTATGACCCTAGTGGGGGTATATATATGGTCTTATGTTTATGTAATAGTAAGTCGGCCTAGTAGTAAGTCGGCCTGGTAAGCTGACATACTATTATATATACTATTATACATTTGATCCAATATATACCCCATTAGGCTCATAACATATGCATTCAAGTTGTGATATTGCTTTTTCCTATTGAATCTAGTAAGGTATAAAATCCTAAATTTTACCTTAAGGAGCTCATACTGAGCTGCACTTGGTGTTTAACGAGGTTCTCACTCTAAAACTACAGGGAAACCAAGCTTAAGTTCTCAAGCATGGGGTATCTAAGAAGCATGTACCTTGTTGTGGGCTGATTATAGATACTTCATAGATTATTAGCATCAGTAACACTACAGCATGTACATTCGTTTGATGAAAAATGTTTCAATGTATCAGTTATTATACTATACTTTTGTTGAAATTGGATTTTCTTTCAACCCTCCTATGTTATCATGAAAGTGGTGGTGGTCTTTCTATCCACTTTTCTATGTCTGGACCATGTTATGCATCATGGGTTCTTCTTGTTTTCCTTCATAATGGGCATAATGGGTTGTTGCTTCTATGCAGTTTGTGCAGTCTGAAGTGCATTTGACAAGGTTGGCCACTAAGGAACGATCATGTCTTATGCACTAGCTTTTATGGACCATGAGATATCTTTCTTCTTTTAGGAAACATTGACTTGAATGTTCTTGTATTTTTTCAAAAGCTTCCACAGTGGATAGTGGTGCGAAGGTGTACATACTACAAACTTCCCTTGCATTAGATGCTTTGTGTATTATTAGCTGTGGCCTGTGCTTAAAGAACAGTTCAATCAAGTATGCATATTGCAGCCGGCCCTAGGTTTTATAGTCAATGCCTTCATCATTTCTAAAAATAACTTGTTATTAGCCATTTGACTGCTATGGTTTGCTCGTCTCCATTATAAACACATTGCTTTTTCTAATGTGTGTGTCACTGTTGCTTGCAAATGTAGTTCTTCCTAAATAGAAGCTAGCGTGCTTCAATTGCATAATGCTAAATACATTCTGACTTCTGAGTGCATTGCAGCCTACAAGTTTTTATGTAAGCATTATTTTTCATCACTTAGCAGTCATGTCCCTCAGGTTTCTTTTTTTGATCTCTCCAATGCTCTGTATTTATACCTGTCAGTCAATAAATAATGTGGCCCAGAGGCCTGGCCTGGCCTGGCCTTTGTGTATTATTAGCGGTGGCCTGTGCTTAAAGCACAGTTCAATCAAGTATGCATATTGCAGCCGGCCCTATGTTTTATAGTCAATGCCTTCATCATTTCTAAAAATAACTTGTTATTAGCCATTTGACTGCTATGGTTTGCTCGTCTCCATTATAAACACATTGTTTTTTCAAATGTGTGTGTCACTGTTGCTTGCAAATGTAGTTCTGCCTAAATAGAATCTAGCGTGATTCAATTGCATAATGCTAAATACATTCTGACTTCTGAGTGCATTGCAGCCTACAAGTTTTTATGTAAGCATTATTTTTCATCACTTAGCAGCCATGTCCCTCAGGTTTCTTTTTTTGATCTCTCCAATTCTCTGTATTTATACCTGTCAGTCAATAAATAATGTGGTCCAGAGGCCTGGCCTGGCCTGGCCTTTGTGTATTATTAGCTGTGTCCTGTGCTTAAAGCACAGTTCAGTCAAGTATGCATATTGCAGCCGGCCCTAGGTTTTATAGTCAATGCCTTCATCATTTCTAAAAATAACTTGTTATTAGCCATTTGACTACTATGGTTTGCTCGTATCCATTATAAACACATTTCTTTTTCTAATGTGTGTGTCACTGTTGCTTGCAAATGTAGTTCTGCCTAAATAGAAGCTAGCGTGGTTCAATTGCATAATTCTAAATACATTCTGACTTCTGAGTGCATTGCAGCCTACAAGTTTTTATGTAAGCATTATTTTTCATCACTTACCAGTCATGTCCCTCAGGTTTCTTTTTTTGATCTCTCCAATTCTCTGTATTTATACCTGTCAGTCAATAAATAATGTCGTCCAGAGGCCTGGTCTGGCCTGGCCTTTGTGTATTATTAGCTGTGGCCTGTGCTTAAAGCACAGTTCAGTCAAGTATGCATATTGCAGCCGGCCCTAGGTTTTATAGTCAATGCCTTCATCATTTCTAAAAATAACTTGTTATTAACCATTTGACTGCTATGGTTTGCTCGTCTCCATTATAAACACATTGCTTTTTTTAATGTGTGTGTCACTGTTGCTTGCAAATGTAGTTCTGCCTAAATAGAAGCTAGCGTGCTTCAATTGCATAATGCTAAATACATTCTGACTTCTGAGTGCATTGCAGCCTACAAGTTTTTATGTAAGCATTATTTTTCATCACTTACCAATGTCCCTCAGGTTTCTTTTTTTGATCTCTCCAATTCTCTGTATTTATACCTGTTAGTCAATAAATAATGTGGTCCAGAGGCCTTTTCTCATAGATGAAACCATCTTTAGACATTCAAAACATATATTGTTGGAAAGTTCAAGTCTAGAACATATGACCGGGCCATGAAAATCGATATGCATGAATCAATTTCTTTACTACCTATAAACAGAGTACAAGATGGTTGGGCATTGGGCAGCATTTTCAGAATCAGCTCTAAGTGAAGATATACCTGCCTGGTCTTCTTGTTCTGCTATTTAGATATGATAAATGGGTGGTATAGTGCAATTAGTAGGTATTTGAACTAATTATCAGTGCACATTAGTTACTCCATTGATATGATACTACGATGTTATTAATAATTTGAATGAAGAGTCTTTCGGGCTCAAGTTCCTACATCTTTTCCTATCGCAAGTGTTCTTTGGCCCAGAGTATGTGCTTATTTTTCAATGCCAAATACTGACAGATTGTACCGACTTTGACCTAAAATTTCCTTAATGTTCCCTGCCATCTACTAGCTACCTTGGTAACCAGTTGCATCATTTGCTAATTTATTGGACAAGGTACTGGATACAAGGCTTCCTTGCACAAGTTGTATGTGTCAACCTGTCAATGTTGAATAGCCATGACCTTGTTAGCTACTACTCTACCTACTCTTGGGCAACTATCCTAGTTCCTGGGTTTAGGTTCCTTGGAGCTCTTACTCTGGGTTTTCTCCTTGTCTCAACCAAGGGTTTTCTAGCTTACTTTAACGTAGATATTACTTAGAATAGTTGAACCCGAGTGATCAAGGCATTCCTTCTCTTGATGTTTGGCAGCTGTAGGATGGAGTAGCATATGCTTTTTCCAAAATGGCCCTAAATACAACAAAGTAAAAAATCCAACTCTGGTATAGTTGCAGGTTGTTTATGGATTTTTGGAGGTTGTGGGTCGATTCAGAGACCCTCAAAACATTTGGGGGCATGAAAGAACTATGTCCCTGCAGCTTTGATCCATGAAACTAGGCCTGGCACCCAATTTTCTGTCAAATTTACTAGCTAAAATTTCACCAGGAAAAAGACAAATTCGAGCCATTTTGAATAAAGAATATCCTATGCTGCTGTAGGACCCTTTAATGCATTGGGTTCTTCTGTCTTGACAGCAGTCCTTTCAGCTTTCTACCTGTATCTATTATCAGATGATTTTTCTCTGGCCTTCATTGGCCTCAATCCTCGACTGTGCACTCAAGGACTTTGTATTAACGGTTTCTTTGGCATCCACATTTGGAGTACTACTAATGTTGCTGCTCTGGTTGCAGTTCGTTCAATAACATCTTTCTCACTTACACATTGTAAGCATTCACTTTATGTACACATTGTAAGCATTCACTTTGGCACAATTCCTAGCTGTCTTTTGTCCACCAATTGTATTAACAGTGAACATAGACCCATCTAAAGTCTCTTTCAAAATTTAATCTAAACTCTCATTTAAGCCTTAAAAGAATTGCATCTCAATTATTTTATCCCATTTGGTACTTAATAGATCTTACG
>LPNX010182034.1:534333-578592 GCA_001517045.1 Pseudotsuga menziesii | reverse complement strand
CCCTAGTCAAAATGCAATCAAAACATGCGAAATCACACCCATTTTGTGTGGAAACTCCAATGAAACGCGACTTGGCGTTTCAGAATTGTGAAATACCATCTGAAATATAATGGAGTAATGGAGTTGGATACTTTGATGACTGACATTATAAACTTTGTTGAAACATTAGCTGGCTATTCTTCTTCATCTATTCTAGGTTGTAGGTTTAAGGTTGTTGTTAGTAGGCAATTTGAGTGACTTGACCAGACTTTGTGAGTTGGACCTTGATATTGCCAGTCGATCCTTAATTTGGCAGCTTTGTATGAACAATGATCCATTATTGGTGGAAGTATATTTTAACCTTGAGCCCAAGCTGTGGGTTATAAGTATTGGAGTATTGCCAACTGTGGGTTAGGAGTATTGGAGTATTGAATGCTAGTACTATTGGAGTTGGAGACTTTGATGACTTCTACTTCTTCTTCCATATACTTCTCTCTAATTTCCAATCTTTTAGCTTTAGACTTGTCTCTCTAATGTCCAATCTTTTGGCCTTATACTTGTCTCTACACAAGTCTAATGATGCCTCATTGTGTGTACAAATTCCTCAGAATTATGTGCTCACAACTATCATAATGATAGGCTATACAACGGAAAAATATGTCCAGTAGATAATCATTACATCACAGAAGATGGAAGTACATTACATTCCCCCTTAATGACAACTTTGAAAATCCTGGATAAAGTGGCAAAGAGAACTTCAAACTTTGCTGCTGTCAAGGATCAGCTGTTGAGTGGAACAATGTAGGAAACCGTCATAAGATGCAACCAGATCCTCAATAAGGTGCAAGAAAAAGAGACCTGCTACCGTCGAGAGTCAATGCAGAAAGATCCAGTAATGCCAGCATTCCAATCAGCTACACAGTTAGCTGTGTTTATTTATTTAGATTGGTGCAGAGAGGGTTGAGAATTTGAGAAATACTGTTTGAACCAAATTCACACTCTTTTTGGTGGAGGGGTCAAACTGGACTTATGACTTGGGGCTCCAAGGTCAACTTGACAAATAGAAAAATACAACATTACACACATTTTCAAGAAAATTTAAATATTTGGTTGATTGCTATTGAAATTTTATCAATTCAAGCCAACAAATTTATGGGTACTGGCTGGAATTGAATTCTATATACTCTTTGATAGGAACCCATCGAAATTTTGGCTGGAGTTGACCTGTCTAAGTCTGATGAAGACTCGCCATGTCTGGCAAAGTTCTGTCAGATCCGTCCTGGACAAACTGGGTCAAACTTGGGACTGACAGGTCTGACTAGATCTGGCTGGGTCTGGTCTGAACTGATTCATTTCGAAGTTCGGTTTGTTCTAACTTCCAAGTCTGGGTAGACTTGGCCATGTCCTATGACCATGGAGCAGCCAGATAATGAATTTCAAATTTTAGCTGCAAGTATGGACTCTAGAGCCACTAATTAAAAAAATAGGTTCTCAGTTGTGGAGCAAGATGTTGAGAATCCTGGGGTTGCCGAACTAATTTAAGAAAGGAGGCCTATCTCTAGGTTTTGATATCTATTGATAAGGACTAGAGATGGAACAAGTTGAGGAAATAGAAAATATATCTTGATATACAGAGGAGGAAACTTTAGGAACTTGTTAGGGAAACACGACATCGTATCTCTAATATCAGTATTTCTGGGCCTGTAAGTACAGTTTAAGAATTTTTTTACAATTGCTTGCAAGAATGGAAGGCCTTTATCCACACAAATAAAACCTGATGTAATTGGTAAAATAATATCTTGAGGAGTTACAATTACAAATGACACCTAGATGAGAGTTACATTCCATTAAATGACAAAATCCATGATAAACAAATTCCACTATAGACAAAACATACAGCAAGACAAAAACTACCGAGGACAAAACTCATTTATATTGCATGACGAGCAATTGATCCCATGGTGTTGATCATAGATCATGCCAATTATTTGATAAAGATCCACATTAGTAATGTGTGTTTGTTTGGGGTAGTTGTATATGGCCTGAATCCACTATTTCATTATTTGCTGATCTACTTGAAATGTTATATTCATTTGTTTTTAATGCAGAAAAAGTCTTATAAATGAAATTTGTTTATGGCCAATTTCAGCAGGAAATTTGACATCAGCACCTACTGACGAAGAAATCCGATTGGCAAGTAAAGTGCTATCAAATGCTAAGGACGAGCCCTGTAAGAGTATTTTAAAGATGCCCGCATTAGCATTGAATGATGGTGAGAAATGCTTTTCAAGATTTATATCAATGAATGGCTTAGTGGGAGATCCTATTTCCTTTGAGAAAGAATGTACTGAGGTTAACCCTTGGACGCCTGAGGAGAAGGGAATTTTCCAAGAGAAGTTTGCTACATTTGGTAAGAACTTCAGCAAAATTGTTTATTTTTTGGATCACAAGACTACAGCAGACTGTGTTGAGTTTTTCTATAAAAATCAAAAGGCAGAAGACTTTATGAAAATAAATAAAATGCATAAACTGCATAATGAAAGATATTATTCTTGTGTAAGTACTTACCTCACCACCTCAGGAAATAATCAGCATAGAGAGTCGAATGCAACTTCACTGGATGGATTAAAAAATGCCAGTAATCAGGCAGTGGGTATTTAGCATAAATTGCAAAAGTATGATGGAAAGCCACTAATGGGCATGCGATTTGATCATGGAATATTTACTAGTCAGTCTTTCATGGACACATCTAACAAAAGAATAGTCAATTCTGATTTGGACCGTGAAAACACTGCCGCAATGGATGTCTTGGCAGGGATATGTGGTTCTTTTTCTTGTGAAGCAATAGGATCATGTGTTACTACAAATGGAGTTGATCTATCTGAAAGTATTCAGGAGAAAGGTTTCTCCAGTCAACACAGGAAGAAAAATGCTGATACTGATCATACCTTAACATCTGAAGCTGTTGAAAATATTGAAATACAATATTCTTCCGAAGAAAATTGCGAGGACATCAATGTAGATTGGACTGATGATGAAAAGGGTCTTTTTATCAGTGTCGTGGCCATGTTTGGTAAGGATTTTGGAATAATTTCCCATTATGTCCATTCTAGAACAGAAGTTCAATGTAAGACGTTCTTTAGCAAAGCTCGTAAATACAAGACGATGCTTCTCCTTCAGAGCATTGGCTTGGACTTGATCTTGGTCTATCTTAAGGGCACTTTCCTATAAAAGGCACAATCTTCAAAAAAATCTACACGGGCTATCCGCGATGTCTGAAACCAACTCTGCCCCTCGGGTAAAATGTCTGATGGACGACTATTTTCTCAAACAAAAACCAACCCATATGTCTCACCACTTGATGCAAACTCTGCTACCCACTAACTCATCCAATATTCTACTTCAAGAAATCATATATAATATTTGCAAAATGTTTGACTGATGTTCAGTCTCAATTATCAACTATTCAACAGGTTACTCAAATCAATTGGTGCCTGGATCCCATATTGTTCATTTCAAAACATTAAGCCCTTTCTTTTGAATGACTGTAATCTTTCACAAAGATCAAAGTTATTAATAGATGAAGGAATTCGTAACCCCAATAACCCAGCATAAGCAATCTCAGGAAGATATTTAAAATCCACTGCTAATATAAATGTAATCTTGGGAAGATCTTCAAAAACCTCTGCCAATATACTCTTTAATTTCTATAATCTCATTACCAGTTTCCAATCCAAGACTCGACAAGTGATTCAAACTGCTGTGAGACTCAAAATAAAAACAAAAAGTTCTGCTACGGCCAACTTTGTATCATTCAATCGTAGTAGAAACCCATCAAACAGCAAATCCTACTGAAAACATTAATTTGCTATGCAAAACCCCAAAAAAATCAATTTGGGTTCATTAGTAACGATTGTTTGAGGCCTTGATTATGCAAATCAAAAGTAAGGTTCGAATCCGAGGCACTTCCAACACAAACTAAAACGCTGAGCTTATTGAAACCCCAAAACCCAGGTCAACTAACAAATAAGACTTGAAAATAAATAAGAAGAACCTCGTATTAAGGTCGTTTTGCTCCATTTCCCAAGCATCTTTCTGCGCAAAAAATCGATGATTCCTTTCTCCAGCAATCCAAAAAGAATTTCAGGGTAGATAAAGGGAAAGACGCCTTCAAATAATGAACAATTGAACTTGGCGGTAAAAAACAGGCTCGCGGGAATGTTGTTTTGTCTATACATTGGTCAAATGACAAAATGTCTCAAAAAGTAAAAAGAAATGAGCAAACCACTAAAATATATAATTCTTTCTATCACTGTTTTCAATACTATGATATTATTAAGTAGAATGGTACATGCAATTTTAAGAATTAGTTTCCAGTCTGGGATGGTTTTCCACATCTCAAGTATTAGTGGTTGGCCAATATATGACAAACAAAGTTAAACTCTGTCAAATACCTAAACATCAATATTGGTGAAAGTAAGTGTGCAAGGCCATTTAAAGTGTAAGGATTAATATTTTCTAAATAAATTTAATAAACATTAATATAGCAACAAAATCCCTTCATTGCTGGACTATTTTCTCCCTTTACTATTAGATTGTTTCTCCCCCTTCACTACTAGAAATATAATGGTAAAAATAAGAGGCTAATTTTCCCATTTAAGTGCATGATAATGTGAGGTAAGTGAAAGATTAGGGTTTGGGGGGAGGAACCCACCCTTCCCTTGTTATTTTTAGCTTTTGTAAGATTAAAATTTAGCATTTTTTTGTAGAGAATGTGGCCCTTGAGAACCCAAAAGAACCAAAACGTACCCAAAAGAACCTAAAAACAGGGTTCAAGTACCCATTTGGGGTTAACTCCCCACTTGATAGCTGGGAAGAGCCAAGTACTTCATAGAAGAACACAGTTCATTTGGGTTCTTCTGCATGAAAACATATTCATCGATGGGATTACTAAGGAAATTGTTTGATATATTAAAGGAAACACTTGTTAAATGGGATCTGTTACAATAATTAGTTGTCTCAATCTTGATTGCAAATAGTCCCTGAATCTAGAATTTTATCAACCTAAACCATTTCCAATCAACCGCTCTATAAAACCCATCCGTTTTCTAGCGAAATGAAAAGTAATGTTTTACTAAAACCCAAAATGTTATCACCCCCAATTATGCTTCACCTTGCCACCATAACTTTCCTCTTGAGACAAAAAAAAATGAAATGAAAAGGAAAAGAAAAAAGTCAGTAGAATAGAGACCTAATTAAATTATTGTCTTAAAAAATTGTTTCAAAACCACTCCTATTTTAGTAGTGTATCAAACGTTTTTTATCATGATAGTTAAATTGGTGTCAATAGCTAAGTTGTCATAAATGAGGAGGTCTACAATTTACTAAATTCTAACACGGCAGATGGATTCAGAGACCCCCTCTGAATCCACATGTCGTGTTAGAATTTAGTAAATTGTACAAATTCATTGTCAAAATTGTAATTTTCCATTGCTGGAGTGACACAACTAAAAATAACCAAATAATGACCAATTGTTATGTGGTCATTTTTAGTCTAGATACCCCGTGACCAAATTTGGTCATTTATCTTGGTCTTTTCAGTTTAGTTTTTACACGTGACCAAAAGTGGTCATTTATCTTGGTCTTTTTTAGTTAGCTCACATAAATTTATCAATTTTGGTCATTTATCCCTTGAAAAAAACTGTGGTGACCAAAATTTTTGGTCTCTTGGTCACTAATCTCTCATTTTCCACTAGTGTACTGACCTAAACGATCCGGTGGTCATCCAAGTCCGTCCTTTCAATTCATTTGTGATTGGTGTTCCTATCAGAAGACTAATGTCTAATGCAAGAGAAATTCCTTCTACCTCCAACTCAACTGTTTTGGCTGAAGGAGTGCCACCTCCCCTGGTTGGTGCCCCTAGAACAAATATACCTACTACTCCTTTAACTCCATCTAGTCAGGTGGTTCAACCACCGAATATAACAAATGTAGTAGGAACTTTTGGTGGAGTGGTCACTGGGATCCCTAGTGTACCTTTCTCTTCAACTTCTTTTGCACACACCACTCAGAGTGGTCCTATTGGATCCTCTTCATTTGTCCAAGGTTTTCCTTGGAATGGGGGGCACATTCCCCCATCTACCCCATATGTAGTTCCAACACCTACATATGTAGGAGTGTAGTTCAGAAACATTAACCCTTATGGTCAAGGTTTCCAAACACCAGTTTCGGCTCCCTTCACAAGCTCTCCTTTTTCTCTTTTTAGCGAAGGGATACCTGCTCCTGTTTTCCAAACTCCAGTTTCAATTGGGGCAGCTCGAACCTCATACACTGCACCACATATAAACAATCCACTGGCTTATGGGTGGAATCTTTTCCAAAGCAGTCCGACTACTTCGCAACCGGTAGCTGGGGACAACCCCGCCTTCACATTTGGGAACCAGGGGGCAAGTCCTTCTACTTCCCAAGATAGTACTGTTCATGCTCCGGTTAGGCCCAAGATTCCTTTCCTGGTAAATTTAAATTTTCCATATTTTTCCAAGCTAATGAATGATCTGGTGAGACATGATGCCTCTTGGCCACTTGTTCCTACCAAGCTGCCCTTGTATATCCCAAAAATCAAAGGCAAAGTTGGTGAAGACCTAGGGTCTCATATCACCACCTTTCACTTATGGTGCTCCTCTAACTCATTGAACGGTGACACCATTCAGTTGAGATTGTTCCAAAGAACTATTACTAGTGCTACAACAAAGTGGTACATTGAACTACCCTCTACTCATCTAGTAGTTTTTGGGACTTAGCCAATGTGTTCCTTAACCATTTCAAACTTCATGTCTGGTATGATGTCGAGATAGACTTATTGTCCACCTTTCGGCAGGACAAAGCCACTCATATTCCAGATCACATCCAAGAGTGGAGAAGGAGGAAGAGGCTCATTAAGGCCACTATCCCTCCCGATTTTTTACTAGAATGGTTCCTTAAGTCCTTATTTCTATATATATCTAAGGATGTGTCCACTTTGGGAGTAACTAATGAAGAAGAGGCTATCCTCAGAGCCCAATAATTAGATTTTATATATTCTCCCTGATGCACCGAGACCAACACATAGTGTCGAAAAACCTAATCCTGGACCTCATGCCGATGGTGTGGTTGGTTCAGTGAAATCTCCCACTATAGAGTATTTGGCTAAATAGCTCCATGATTTGTCTGTAAAACACTCTACGACGAAGGCAGCAAAGGTTTCCCCCTCACCCCAGAATGCAAATGTTTTTGCAAAATCCTCCTAAAAGGGAAATCAGCAGCCCGGTGGGAAAAAGAAAAAGGGGAAGAAAGGTGAGGGAAACCAAAACAATCCAAAACCCACAAACAATGTTGATGGGGGAAAAAAGAGAAGAAGAAGGTGAAATTTGCATGTAAATTGTGCCAGGAAGATCACCTGACCCATCAATGTTCCCTTATGGACGAAGCTCAGAAGCTACTCAAAATCCAACAACCAGTTGTCCTAAAGGATCCTTTTCCCCAAGGACAAAATTTTTCTTCAACTTCAAATCTATTAGGGGGCACTCCAAATGCCCCTTACCCAAATTATATCAACATGGTTCGATCCTAGACATTACTCTAGACTAGGAACAAGAACTATGAGATAGAGGCTCCAGAGAAGGGTAAGTCTATAGGTGAAACTTCTAACCCTCTCACAGTTGAAAAACTTGCCGAAACTATGCTCAAGATACCAAAAGGTGTCTTCAAGAAAACATTGCATAATCCTAATGTTAGGGCTGCATCCAATTACTTTGTAGTTGAATATTTAGCCCAAAACCCTTACACGATGTTGGCTTTACAGGTGTTACAAAGTTGTCCCGCCTAGTGAGATGCACTCTTAGCAGCCTTAGGTAGTATGGATTCATCGAGCCTCATGGCGAAGTTTAATTTGTCTGACGTCAAAATTCTCTTGCTGTATCATTTGGCCTTATAGATAGATGTCATCCATGGCAGAAAAACCATTGGAAGGTCAGTTGTCGATGAGGGCACTTCCACATGTGTCATTTACTTGTCTTGCTGGAAGGCTCTTGGATCTCTAGAGCTAGTTCCATCGAACACCCTACTTACTTCTTTCGATGGAAGGTCATTTCATCCACATGGTATCCTACCAGCTTTCAAAATAAAGTTGGCAGGGAAGATAGTGTTTGCTGACTCTAGAGGTGATTGATGCACCATTGGATTATAACTTGCTTTTGGGGAAAAGTTGGACTTATGCCATGTCTACTATTGCATCAGTCGTTCTTTGGGTAGTAGTGTTTCTACACGAAGGAAGTTGGTTACTGTAGACCAACTCAGTTTTACTCAAAAGGGACGCCTGGAAACTAATTATCCCACCATGCCATTAGTTGATCAGGTTAAACCTGCTTCAGAAAGCTTAGGGGTTGGAATGTATTTATCATTAATGGGCACATTTGATTTTCGAACTCTGATTAATTACTTAGGTTCTACTAGTGTAGGGAAGTCTATTACAACGGTTGTCAATAGAACGGACCCTTGGGTTCTTCCTTCCTGTAATAAACCTTAAATGCCCTTATCGGCAGTGGGAGTAGCTTATCAAGCTATCATTCATACCGTTGTTGATCCCATTTCAGTTCCTCTCATACTCTCAGAGGAGCCGGAAGAAGCCTATCTGCCTGCTTGGGCAGAGAACTCTTTGCATACTGAAGACTTCTTAGACATGGTTTTTCCATCTAATGAAGCCATTTTGGAAGCTATGTGTGGATGAGATAAGATCTGCGAAGATCTTCATCATCGATCCTAATTTCTTCCAGAATTAAGTAGTATTGAAAACCAAGAATTCCATATGAGACTGGCAAGTGATGCCGATATACCAATCAATCCCTTACCAAGGAAGGGAATATTTTCCGAGGGGAATATGGCAAACATTTCCGTTATTATTCCTATCAACATCTATGCAAACCCAAACATTGTGGAAACTGTATATATCAGTGCAAACTACTCTATGGAGGAGATTGCTATCTATACAGCCTTATTTAAGGAATTTCGTGACGTGTTTTCCTGGTCATATGAAGAGATGCTAGGCATAGATCCATCGATAGTCAAACATGAAATCTGAACCTATCCTGATGCCAAACCAGTTCGACAAAAACTTAGACCTGTCAATCCGCGTAAAGTGGCAACTTTCAAGGCTGAAGTTGAAAAACTATTGAAAGTCGGCTTCATTTACCCGATAGCTTTGATAGAATGGGTATCTAACCCTGTTCCTGTCGACAAAAAGCTAGGGACAATACATGTATGTACTAAATTTCACGATTTAAACAAATCATGTCCTAAGGATAACTACCCCACACCATTCATAGATCAAATCATTGATTCTTGTGCAAGCCCATGAGGTATTTTCGTTTATGGATGGTTTCTCAGGGTATAATCAGATTCAAAACAAACTGAAAGACCAACATAAAACAACTTTTATTTGTCCTTGGGGTACATTTGCATACACGAAATTCCTTTTGGATTGAAAAATGCAGGGGATACCTTTCAATGGGCAATGAATTTTTCTTTTCATGACACCAAGTCTATTGTCGGACCCAACCTAGATTATCTGTCAGCCCATTCTCGAAAGAGGATTGATCACCTAGATCACTTGCGTTTAATATTTGAAAGATGCAAACATTATAAAATATGTTTGAATCCCCACAAAAAAAAAAATTGTGTCGATTCAAGTAGGCTGCTTGGGTTCATTGTTTCTAGGAAAGGTATTCAGGTGGATCCCTTGAAAGTTGTGGCCATAGTAAAATTTCTCCTCGTTCCATCAGGCAACTTCAGATCCTACAAGGGAATTCCAACTTTCTCCAACATTTTATCATGAATTATGCCAAGATCACCAAAGGTTTCATGCGCCTATTGAAGCAGGACACCCCATTTGTATGGGATTAAACCGCACAACTTGCGTTCGAGGCATTAAATAAAGCTTTGTTGCCGGCACCCTTATTGCGTCTGCCAGATTACTCTCATGATTTTATATTGTATCTGGATGCATCTGAGTCGACCATAGGGGTAGTACTAGTCCAAGAAGATGATGAGCTCCAAGAGCATGTCATCTACTATCTTAGTCATGCCTTAGCTGGCCCTGAACTTAAGTATTCCCACGTCGAAAAGTTGGCATTAGCAGTTGTGTATGCTATTCAGAGGTTGCATCAATACATCTTACTAAGGACTACAATAGTAGTGGCAGATTTTAATCCTTTCCAATATGTTTTGTCCCGACAGATATTTGGAGGCAAATTCAATAAATGGATATTCATTCTCCAGGAGTTTGACTTGGATTTCCAATCCACCAAATCCAAAAAATCCTTAGTTTTTGCAGAACTCATTGTAGAATTTCCTGTTGAAGAAGATGTAGCCATTGAAGAAGACTCATTCCCAGATGAGCACATCTTCTTGATTTCCACCTCTTACCCCTGGTACGGAGATATACTTGTCTATCTCCAGACTCTGAAGTGCCTTGCAACCTTTTCGCAGGAAGAACGGCGCAAATTATGCCTACATGAAAAAAACTACCTCATTATTGGACATACTTTATATCGTAGAGGGGTAGAATTTGTGTTGGGTCGGTTTCTTACCCATGAAGAGGATGAGATTGTCTTGAACGATGCCCATAATGCATCATGTGGGGGTCATTTATCTAGGTTAGCAACAGCCCTGAAGATCTTATGTGTCAATTATTTCTGGCCCATGATCTTTAAAGATTGTGTGGAAGCCGTGAAGCGTTGTCATCCTTGTCAGATTTAGACTAGAAAGATGCGGTCGCATCCTGCTCCCTTATTTCCCGTCATATCCGTGGGCCCCTTCACCAAGTGGGGGATATATTACGTGACATGTAACCATATTTCTATCATGGGACACAAATACATCATTATCATTGTGGATTACTTCACAAAGTGGGCAGAGGCAATGCCCACCTATAAGACTGACGAGGAAACTGCAGCTTTTTTCGTTTTCAACCAAATTATAGCACATTTCGGTATTCCTAAATATATTGTCACTGGATATGGAAGTCACTTCCAAAACAACATGATGACTGAGTTGGACACTATGCTAGGGTTTAAGCAAGAACATCCGTCTTCTTTCTACCTGCAAGCGAATGGTCAAGTCGAGTCAGTAAATAAGACATTGAAGACTATTCTCAAATGTACTATCAATACAACTAGTTCAAATTGGCACATCATGTTGTATATTGCACTTTGGGCTTATCGAACCAATGTGAAAACTGCCACAGGGTTTTCTCCTTTCCAACTCGTTCATGGGGTGGAAGCATTAACCCCGGTTGAATGCGAAATATCGTCCTTAAAAAATTCCATTCATGTGTTACTTGATACGACTGAGCTTTAAGAACATTTGTTACACTTAGAACATCTAGATGAACAGCATAGGGATGAGCTAACTGCAAACGAGACTCATAAAAATAGGGTGAAAATCAATACGATAAATCGGTCAAACCTAGGATTTTTTCTGAAGGGTACTTGTCTTGCTCTGAGACAAGGATAAAGAACCCTTGGGGGCAGGGAAATTTAGGTCTATGTGGTTAGGACCCTATGTCGTGTCAAAAGTTTTGAAAAACCGTGCATATGAATTAACTGATTTCGAGGGGAATAAGCTTCCTGAGCTTAGAAATGGTCTCTACTTGAAGAAGTACTATGCTTAGGCTTAGCACTTTTTCTTGTATTTTTATTGTATATAAATTTATGTACAATAGTTCGTTGGTTTGTGTTCTTATATCATCTGTTGGTTGTTACATATGTCTTCTGAATGGTTCATAGGTTTTGCAAATGGTGCTAGTCGTCACACTTGCAACCTGGCTTCATCCGCATGGGTTATTTCACTACAAGATTTGAACCCGAAATCCGATGATAGAATCCGACATCATCCAACATTTCGCACAGATGTTTCAAACAACAATCAATCTACAGAATGCCAACAACAAAATATTTCTATCGACGTCGATTATCTGACACTTTGGAGCCGAAATTCCGACTGTTGTAGTGGCGGCTATCTGACAGTTCCATGCCGGATAGGCGTCGGATTTCTGACTCGTGTAGTGGCGGTTATTCAACACTTCCCTGTCGGATCATCGATGTCTATGAACCAAACACAAGTTGGATATCTGACCCATAAGAGTCGGATATCCGACGGTCCGCATATATATATTTTTATAAGGTTTACATGACTTTAAATTTTATAAGGTAACTAGCGATTACTTGCATGTGCTTAGTGTTTCTTTAATTCTCCGTATAACAATTTATATTTGTTTTTTTTATGCACTATTTCAGCATATATTGTAATTTAATGTTTATTTTTGTTAAATATCGTTATTGATTTGCATCACTTGTAGATGGTTGACATCTAAAGAAATCCATAAAGAAGATATAAAGTATTGGAGGAGAGAAATTCCTCGTCTCATGTGTGAAATGCAGAAGCATCTACCATCGGCATTTTTCAATGCACAGGAACACTACCTCATACACCAAGTTGAGGATATTGATTTGTGTGGACCCGTGCACTCAAGGTCCATGTGGATGGTTGAGAGGCACTTGAAATTTATGAAGGGTTTGGTGAGACAACTAACACATCCAGAGGGTTCTATGATGGAAGGATATACGGTATACCAAAACATGTTGTATGTTAGTGAATATCTTCCTATTTTAGCGTCAAAGCTCAATTTATGTCGCATTTGTGATCTGGACTCCAATAAAAAATTTGAAGGGGAGCAACTGAAGGGGAAAGGTATATTGAGAAAGCTGAAAGGTAATTATTAGCTACTGGATTTTTATTATATCCTTCATATTCTAATTGTATTTTCTAGTCATAATTGCTTCAATTAAGAGCATATACGTCTTTGTTCAGGAGATTTACACCTTTCTTTGATTTTAATGGTTATTGTCATTAAACAGTTGGTCAAGAATGGGATGCAATTCATTTATACATCGCAAACAATCTTGACTAGATGAAGGTATGGATTGAACGATGTGCACAATTGGGTCATTGAATATCATGGGAAGGTGTGTCTTCATTGGTAAAAGAAGCACAACGCAATGGAGATAACAATCTAACAGAAAGGGAAATCGATTTGGCATATGGTGTAAAAGATAAAATGGCAAGTATATAATTAATCAAATATCCCTCTAAATATTTTATTTTGTTTTATACTTATTGATGTACATGTTCTTTTTTTCCATGTATTGTTGCATAAGGACTGATTGGTTGTGTAATTTTTTCATGTATTGCTTATTGCAGTTAAAACACCATAAGGCTATGGTCTGTAATGGAGGTAGATATCGGATCAAAAAACTGGATGAAACAAAGAAAACATCATATTTTGGTGTTTCAACTGCCTTTGAGGTTACCAATGTTTCATCTAGAACTGACAGACATCCAGAAGTCTCACAAAATCGACACTATGGGTATTTGGAAGATATTATACATTGTGACTTTAAATCCTTTAAGGTAGTTCTATTCGTTTTCAAATGGTATAGGTTACGATTGAATCAACATGATCCCGATAGAACTATTATTGAACATGATAATGGATTTACCATGGTAAACACAAGGTTTTTTGAGCCAGGAACAGAGCCATATGTTCTTCCAAGCCAATGTGAACAAGTATTTTACTCAGAGGTTCCAGGTAAAGCGAGCTGGTTGTTTGTTGTGAGGCACGATCCAAGGGGAAGGCCAGTAAAGTATAACCTAGATGATGGTAATGAAGAGGGTTCTCTGAAAGAAAAAGATGATGACGAAGAGCATGATCACCTTGAGTTAGCTGACGATGATGATCCAACAGAAGATGTCCAAGGAATAGTTGAATTAGATGATGTAGCAGACAATGTTATTGAATATTATTTCAACGATGACACTATGAGCGTAACTGATGATGATGACAATGATGATATGGCCAATCCTTACAATGTTGACACAGATGATGATACAAATGGTGCATCATCATCGTCTTCCTCATGATGATGATACTCATCATCAACATCATCATCGTCGTCATCCTCATGATGATGATAATAATCATCATCATTATCAAGATCATCATCATCATCATAATCATGATCATCGTCATAATCATAATCATCATCTTCATCAGCATCATAATCATCGTCATCATCATCATCATCATTGTTATCGTCGACTTCATTATTGTCATCATCATCATCATTGTCATCGTCTTCATCATCATCATAATCATTGTCATCGTCGACATCATCATTGTCATCGTCTTCATAATCACCACCATCATCATCTTCATCATCATCATCATCATCATCATCGTTGTCACGATCAACATCATCATTGTCATCGTTGACATCAACATCATAATCTTCATCATCATCGTCATCATCATCGTCGTCGTCGTCGTCATCGTCATCATCATCGTCATCATCATCATCATTTTCATCGTCATCCTCATGATGATGATAATCATCAACATCATCATCAAGATCATCATCATCATCACAATCATTATCATCATCATCAAGATCATCATCATGATCATTGTCATCGTTGTCATCAACATCATCATCATCAACAATAACATCATCAACATCATCATCAACAACATCGTCATCATTGTCATCATCGACATGAACATCATAATCATAATCATCATCATCAACATCATCATCATCATCATCACCACCATGCTCACAAGCTCACATGCTCAACTTTTCAATCATCCTTCAAAGATATAATTTCATTTATCCAAGATAGGGATGTGTTGTTATGTAGATGGTTCTTCCCTCATTAATGTGAAGGTTCTTTATTCAAGTTAGGATATAATAAAAATATCCTAATACTATTATGGCAATTTATATAATATTAAATAACATATAATAAAAATAAAATACATATAATATAAAATAATATGTAATAAAAATAAAAAACATATAATATATAATGTTTTTTGTGACAAGGGTTTTTGGGTGACAAGGGTTTTTTGTGCATGCTATGATGTTTGCTCCTTTGTGGGACAAGCTTGAATGCAGACAGACCCTTCCTCATTTAGTGGGTTATTCAGGGATTCAATTTACAAACCTTCTTACCTTACAAATGAGAAACTCATTGTTCGGGTCATGAACTTAGAATAGGACTTCGTGCCTCACCCCCTCTCGTATCTGTGAGTCACTATTATAGTGATCATTCATTTTGTAGCACATCTATATATGTAATTATGCAATTTCTCTAATTTTACACTGACAGGCTTGATAAACATTGTAAATACTATATGATAGTGTTAAGGACTGCTCATACCATAAGGTTGGGAGACTATGGTATAAATACCATGTCCTAAGTACTAAGTCTGTGTTGATATTTAAAGGGTGGAAAAACCATAGGATAGAGGGTTTAACATATGACTTGGTTGGTATATGGTATAATGTTGATTCCATAAACTATGGTGAGGGTTTGTGCATGTGTTAATGGTCACTAGCTGAGGGTTTGTGAATGTGTTAATGGTCACCAACTGCTTGTGCAATATGGTTTTTGGCATTTTGGTTTAGTGTGTCCTTTGCACATTTGGAGAAGGGAGATGACCCCATTAATTTGAAAGTAAGCTAGATAGACTCTATGTAAAATTTCATTGCTTCATTGTATTCTCCATGGCATGGTCATGCTTTTCATGCCATCATTGTTTTGTCTGCAGGTGAACGCGAAGGCGATACGGGGTTTTCACAGGCTACACTATCAATTTGGGATTTCTTCTTCACAGCCATGGTAAGCATGCTAGCAAGATTTACTTGCCTCCTCTCATTCTGGGAATTTCTGAGTTGGAAAACTTTACTGGGTTGGGGTTTCATGTGGCACTTGTTAACTCTGCCTTCAGGGTTTATAATGTAGCCTGCTCTGGTTTTTAATGAACTCGTGTTGGGAGGTTTGGCATCTTTGGGCCATTGCTGCACCATTACTTGTAATGGTGCCATAGCTCATGAATTTGCCATTTAACATTTTTAATAGTTTGACTGTTGTAAAAGAGGCTTTGTGCCTCACTGTGTAAATACATTGTGCGTTGGTTTTTATGTAAGGACTGCAATGTAATTTGGTATATACAATTTCATTCGACGTTTATAAAAGATTATACTATGTAAAGATTTGGGACTGTGTAGTAGATTTAATGTTGCATCATATTAGAGGAAATTTCAACTCAAAATGGGCCTCCTAAAATGAATTAATAAAATAATAGTTAAAATAATAAAATAATATTTATTAATTTTGGAGGAAGAAAAGAAAAAATCTACTTTTTTGTTTGTATTTTTGACATATCTCCTTGTGTTTTTACTCAAATTTCGATCGGGAGATCTCGTTGGATGCAGAATTAAATTCCGCATCCAATGAGTACCCACTCGGCATACTTTTGATGGACCCCGCTACCCCAAAAACAAGAAATACCTGAAAAAAATGGAATGATGATGTCATCATTCCATTTTTTCAAGTATTTCTTTTTTGGGGGTAGCGGGGTCCATCAAAAGTATGCCGAGTGGGTACTCGTTGGATGCGGAATTTAATTCCGCATCCAACAAGATCTCCCGATCGAAATTTGAGTAAAAAAACAAGGAGATATGTCAAAAATACAAACAAAAAAAGTAGTTTTTTTTATGATACCTATCCCCAAATTTATATTAAAAAAGTGTTTAAGACCTATACGGTATTTCAAATTTAAATCAATTTCATTGGCTAACACATTATGACATGGAATTTGAATAAAAGTTAAAAGGCCCATTTTGAGTTGAAATTTCCTCTAATAAGTTTGAATTGCTGACTTACTGGGTTCGATTCGTGGCTTTCGTCTTGTGGGATTTACTCTGTGCATTAATAATGGTTTGGGTTTGGGAGTATGCATGACACTCTAATTTTATTATTTGCAAATTAAGTCAAGAAAGCTTCTAGAGCTTGGGGCAATATTCCATGGGCTACGCCATTGTAGCAATGGTTCCGCAGCCCATTGGCTTGCCATCGTATGCTCTGTGTTGGCGTTAAAATGGAGACTGTGTTTTTAGCCAGAGTATAGAAATTTTAGATTTGCATTAGCTCAACGTGGGTGCATAGAGGTTAAAACATCCACTCTACAAGAGGTTACTCTTTGAGGCATCATTTGAAGCATGCTTACACTATTTTATACACCATTTCATGAGAGATATTACATGCTTGAAGGTTACTCATTGAGCTGGTCCATTTCATGAGAGATATTACATGCTTGAAGGTTACTCATTGAGCTGGTCCATTTCATGAGAGATATTACATGCTTGGCAGGTGATGCAGGCACCAATTGCCATGACCCTATGCAGACCTTAGTTTTACAAAAACCTTGTTCAGAAAGTGAATTTCAGGCAAACCCTTAGTTTCTCTCTTCCCTATCTGTCCTTCTCGAGCTACCCAAGCTTCTGCGAGCTGCCTCACCTCAAAATGAGCTAACAAAAAGATCATCGAGCTAACCTAAGCTACCTAACTAAATGATTTGGATCTGCATTAAATAAACCTCCAGTTCTATTCTAATTCTATTTACATATCCTATAATTAAGGAACAAAGTCCTTAATAAACTCAACTGACCCCTACGAGTCATCGGTGACTCACTAACAAACTAACAACTCTTATCCAAACATTACAAGTGGAAAGGACAAGTGTCATCTTCCAGATTATTCAATTTTTAATCAAGATAAAAGAATTTACAAGTGTTGAGACCCTAGGTCTCTCAATTCATATGACTTTGATTAAGCCATGTATGAATTCGTTTCCATGAGCCCATGCTCCTGCATCACAAACCAAGTTGTGTTTTACTCCAAATAGTGTTATGATGTATAGGAATCCTACAAACCTAATTGACTTGACAATGAAGTAGGTTTAGAATCTAGATGTTTATATTTCTAGGTTAATTTGTTTTTTGAATTGAAGTGTCATGTGTGTGGCCTGTGCATTCCCACATTCACTTGGTCAATTTAGTATGGATTGGGATGAATTGACCATTTTGTTACCGATCCATTCAGTCATACCCTGATTTTCCTGGTTCAGTACCAAACTTGTCACTCCAATCGTTTCAAAGGCCGAGTTAGCTTGGTTGGGGGTCAACTCGGTTGACTCAGCCACCTCGATAGAAAAACACTTGATTAAATCTACAACTATTATTGTTGAAAAGGTGTTAGGCCAGTAAAAGGAAAAGGCAATGTTAGGAAAAGGAAATGCAAGCAATAATAAGTGAGAATGGAGAATTGTATGTAACTAAAAGAGGGGCATACATAATATTTCTTAGGGCATACATAAATTTTTGCATACAATCCCATTAGTATCATAAATTATGGGAAAGATCAGAAAAACATCCCTACACAAATATTAACCAATAAGTATGGTTTTGGTGTTTCATTTGGAGAATAAAATCATTAACAATAGTTGTTATTATGAATCTTAAAGGGTCCTAGATGAGATCTGTGCACTTTTAGGCAGTTCAACTTTCAAGCAAAAGAAACCAATAAAAATATCCTAATACTATTATGGAAATTTATATAATATAAAATAGCATATAATAAAAATAAAATACATATAATATAAAATAATAATAAAATACATATAATATATAATAATATATAATAAAAAATGACAAGTGTATTTGGACATTGTCGCAACTCGTTTCATTTTGGACAGTTCAGTTCAATTTGGAGGTTTTTGTGAATTTGGGAGTAGGTCCGGTAGACATGGCAGACAACTCTGTTGACCCATGGCAGTAAGAGCCAATGTTGGTCCCAGTGACCAAACCAGTCCACGTACACCACATACTGCTCCCATATTGTCCACTGAACAATCGGCCACATGCTCTGTGACACCACCGAGGGCAGCGGAGGGTGAAGCCGATGGTACCCACCCACAACATATGATGTAGAAGAAGGGGTGGATGCAGAGCTAGATAGAGATGTGGAAGCATTTCCTGGATCTTCTCATGTGACTAGCACTGGTTCAATAAAGTGTACATTTTTGGTGAATGAAGAACTGGTTCCAATAAAGATAGAGAGGATCCCAGGTCATTATAGATTGTTCAATTTATTTTTTATAATTTGTGTCTAATATACCGATAATATTTTCTAATGTTCACTAATGATGGCAATAATGTTCTATAGGAAATGATATATTTTATAAACATCTATATTATTTGGCCTTGGAGATCTTCGAGCCCACCATCCGTACAATGTGGAACAAGCAACCAAAAGCTTTAAATGATTATCTGACTAATCGCTTAGTTAGTCTATTCGGAAAAGATACCTTTGATACATCAAAGGTACTACAGAAGGCTGGAAAACATCTACAGATTGTCTGAGACCAATATAGGGTTCACCTAGAAAAGAACCCTAAGTATGAGCGCCCTCCAATGATTCCATCTATGGAGTGGAAATCCTTGGTGGAAGATGGAAAAGAGAAGGGCCTGAGAAAATCAAGAAAGATACCACCAGGTGGAACAGGGAGGTATGCAATTCATTCCAAAATGTAGTGGTAAGCCTTATTATTACTAGTTTTTATATCAATTTTGGTACATAGACTAATTTATTTAAAAATTTAATTAGGCTCTCGAACACATCTAAGGCCACAAAGGAAAGAATTGAAAAAATTGGCCAACACAAGCTTGGGCCTAGTGGTTATGCCAACTTGGTGGCCCAATATGTAAGTATTGCAAACCCGAATCCGCATCCAAATTAGATACAGATTATTATTTTTGTTTTTTTCTAACAAAAGGTTTTAAAATTAATGACATCATGCAAATATGAAGGCCGACTGGTTCAAAGAATTGCCCAGTGCGGATTACATGAAGCTTGGCTTCGAACATGGCTTTGACGCCATTGTTGAACACTGGAGAAGCTTGTCTATGAATACTGCATGATCTTCTGTTGATCCATCTGGTGCCCAGGTATGTGAAAACTATATAGTTTAATGATAATTTATTAATGCTCATTCAATTTGTTCCTTATAAATAAACTAACGTAAATTATTTATTCCTTTTTGTGCAGGAAAGTAATGATTATGTTCATGTCGAGGATGAAGTACATGACCAACCAAATGAAGATCATGCTTCTCATCCTGGTAATGAATTTATTAATGTGCTACTATTTTTTATAGACCATTGCAGATGATGAACATTAATTCTAATTCTACACAATTCAACTATAGAGCATGTAGCTGCAGATCATAACACGGAACAGGTTGGGCTAGTACGAGATAATGTTGAACATGTTGATGTGCACATGGCAAGTAAAAACACACATTCGTAATGTTTTTTTAATGAATTACTGGTATTTATCAAAATATAAATATATTAATGAAAGATTTTGACATTATTGCAGAAATTCATCGCCCCTCGCCTGAAGTTCAACCTTTTGAGCAAACTAGTAGGGATACCGATGATCAGATTCCGGAAGATGTGACTCTAACTAAATATTTAAAGAGAAGAAAAGTAAAAAGGAAGTGACTAAACAAATTTTCAGTAATTCTTATTTATAAAAAAAATAAAAAAAATTAATGCTTTTACCTCTGTTTTATGAATGAATGCTTTACTGAATTGTTTATTGATATTTTTTTTCTGCCATTTACTAAATTAATGTTTTAATGAATGGTTTTTTCAGCTGTTGAATGATTGAATGGTTTAATTAATGTTATAAAGAATGATTTAATGAAAGCATTTTTCAACTATTGAGTGAAATAATTTGCATTGTAGATGCATTGTTATTTGCATTGTGAAATAAATTGTTATTTGCAAGTATAGGCATTGGGTTTGGGGAGTTGAGAGTGATGTGAGAGGGGGAGGGCCCCAAAGAGCTTCCACCTTCATGTGATTGGTCCTGTTTAGTAGAGAATATTAAATTATTCTTGAAACAGAGAGGAGCTCAATGAATGGTAAGGAAGAATACATTAAAAAATATCTATTTCTATATTTTTACTATGTAATTTTCACTATTGCTATTTGACTCCTCCATTGGAACTTGTTGCAGATAGTGTTGAGAAACATTTCCATAGTTAAGAGGCAAGAAATGGAGTTTTGATTAGATCGATGGCCTTATATACATAGTATATTTGGTTATCCATGTTTTATCAAGCGATATATTCTTACTAATTATAATTTTTTGCTTACATAATTTATGTTAGATCATTATATTTTAAATTCCTTGATTAGATTAAGAAATTGTGTCATTTAATGTTGCTTGAGGATTTTAAAGAACTCAGTTACTTGAATTGAATTATTAAATGATAGATGTTATATAACATGTTTATATAAATGGTTGGGCATGATAGCTTCGGAGATAGATTGTTTGAATACTTGGTCAATTGTAGCAGGATGCATTTATTTTTGCAACACACTCATGTCTTCATTTTATGTTTTCAAGATGCTTTTGAACAAATAATGGCTTGTTTCTACATCATAATTCCACATTCAATGTTTTCAAGATGCTTTTGAACAAGGAATGGCTTATTGGTGATGTAATCGAAGAAACCACAGTATCGAAAGGACCAAGTCGACATTTCGAATCCATATCAGGATCCATCATCATAAGTCCACATTCAACAGCCTTTGCAACAAGAGTTTTTATATACCAAAAAACTAACATTCATTCTTTAATTGTTTATGGATTTTGCAATCCTGCAGATGCAAGATGTGGACAATGGTACACTGTTAAAGTGGACTCTTCAAAGGTTACCTTGGAAAATAGAGCAGATCTTCTTCAACAAGCTGAAGTTCGTGTGTGTGCTTTTGATATAGAGACAACCAAGCTTCCTTTCAAGTTCCATGATGCTGAATATGACATGATAATGATGATTTCACACATGGTGGACGGGCAAGGCTATCTTATTGAAAATCGAGAGGTAAAAACACTTGGCATTGTTTTATGCCCATTGGTCAGCCTATGCTTTGTTTTGGGGTTTCTTTCAACTATGTTTTGGGATTTTTATTGTTTGCAAATTGATGTTGCATTGATTGTTATGAACATTGTTGCTCTTATTTAGTTTTCCAATTCCTTTTTGTTTGTTTCCTGAGTGTGTAGGGGTGGGGCATTGAAGACTTGGAGTACACTCCAAAACCAGAATTTGAAGGAAATTTCAAAGTATCAAATGTGCCAAATGAGGTATATCTGGCATTTACTATTTACCCTAAGACTATAATTCTAAAAACAAGTATTGATCATCTAGAATTTTGCTAGACTATTCTACTGGTTGTTTGGAATTTGCAAGAGTGAAGTTAAATATCTACTGTACATTATTAATAATGATTTAAGGTAACATACTCTGTTGTTTCTTTGTCTCTTTGCTATATGAAGTGGTTATGTATTTGTAGGATTCAATCTTATTCTATATCCCTTCCTTGAGCAAATCTAGACTATTCTAAAAGTATTGAATGCCTCTTGGTCAGCAAGTTTATTTCTGTTATTTTTTTATCTTAGTTGTTTCCTTTGGTCCCCTCTATTTAGAGACTCTATAGGTTCAGTGTCCTCCATCATCACTTATTCAGATTGGGGATGTAAAGCACTCTTTGCACGAGAGCTCTTTCTTATACAAGGAGAAACTTATGCAGATACTTATATAATTAGCACAATGCATATTAAGGATAAACACAATTCTTTAGACCCATTTCATATTAATCATGTTATAAAATACCACCCTTTAGAACTTTAGTCAACTCAAAATGGAGGTCAGGGACACAGACAGTGTTTGGGGACTGATTCATTCCACTTTCCAACTAATAGTCTCACCCAGAGAAGCACTGCATTGTGTTCAACTAGGAAAACTTGATTGCAAGCAACCTTTCTTTGAATCTCTCGAAAGTCAAGTCACATAGGCCATTTCTAAGTGGGCAAGTTGGAACATGCGGGCATCGTATTATGTGACCTTTGTACATGTGGTTCACACTACAGTGAAGTTGTGTTGTAATCACCTACCCTTAGCACATGTAATGTCTCTAGTTAAGGAACATTCTCTTAAAGTGTTCATGGATTGGTTAGATTGGACTTTGTCTTGTTAAGTGGTCCACTTGTAGACTTAATACAGGGTTTGCTTGTAATTACTCTCTTCCTTATTCCATAAATAGAAAGGAGGGTGCTTCTCTTGAGGATATTGGGTTTCCTATTTTGAGAAAAGTAAAGTTAAGAGTAAAGTAGTTGTGATAACTATATGTGCAAGGATGAAATATATACTTGACATAGAATCCTCTAGTTTGCTACCAGGATTCCTTCAGTGGTCAAATTCTAGGCTGAAACCATGTGGCCATAAGTGAAATCTTTGGATTTTTGTTTTTAAATCCATCAACAGGCGTCACTTTTTCGACGTTCTTCTGACACTTCGGTAAACCCATCCGACGGCCGTGCCATGACTTCGACGCTTCCTCCCTTCGGACGACCGACGGTTAAAGTGTCAGACTACATCAGAAGGCCGACTCTTCTAGTGTCGGAGTGCGTCGGAGTACCGACACTATCTAAATTAAAAACCGATGAAACCTCTATTTCTTACACACTTTTTTCTGTCGGACGACTGTTGCTTCAGGGGTCAAATGATGTCGGATTTCCGACAGTTTATGTAATTTTGGTTGGCACTTCGAAAGGAATAATGGTTGAATATATGACACAATGGTCTGTCAGAGCTTCGACCCTTATTAGTCGACGGTCAGAGATCCAATGTTATGCCACCGACGGCAAAAAAAAAGTGTATGTGTCGAATACCCGACATGTTAGTGTAGAATTTTAGACATGGTAGCCATCGGATTTTGGCCTCAAATTTTGTAGTGTTTACTCACCCTCAGGACAACTAGTTGCCTCTCGAGGCGCTTGCTTAGGTCCTGCTACCAATAATGTGGCTGAATACAGGGCTGTCATTGAGCTTTTATGGGATGCCTTGTCACGTGGCATCACCTAGCTGGAAGTCAGAATTGACTCTCAACTGGTGGTTTCCCATCTCAATTGAGCTTATCAGGTGTGAAACCCTATTTTATTACGTCATTTTATGCAAGTTAGGTTATTGGAAAGAAATTTTGATTTTATTACATTTAATCATATTCCAAGAAATCAAAATTCATTAACTGATGTATATGCAAATTATATCTTGGATTGGCACTTAACACATATTTCATAAAAATACACAACAGATACATTGCAAAAACACAAGTAAATAAACTGGAAATACATATGTCTATGTGTGTGTGTGTGTGTGTGTGTGAATATATGTCCATATAGATAGGTCAAGTTCTTGATCCTCAGATCCAGACATAACTTTATAATATACAATATACAAAAATTGGATCGTAATCCATAAAATGCCCCTAGGTCTAATCTTGACCACCCTAGTTGTCCTGACCACCTTGGTCATCCTGACCACCCTAGTCACCCTGATCATCATGCTCTAGGGATTCTTCATCTTATTCAGCTGCAGCACCCTCAGCGACATCTATGTAAACAAGCACTGCTCTGGGCACCCTTCTCATAAGGCGTAACCAGGTAGGTGGGATACCAACCATTAGTTCCTTCATAATGGCAGGGATCTGCTCAATACATAAAGTAGGAACTCTTTGGGTAATCCTGGCCAGCTTCCCCTCAAGAACCCTAATCAAACCATGATCCTCTCCGTCCACTGGTTGCGCATACATATGAGGATTCCCATTAGGGTGGATCGGTCCAATATCTGCATTTTAAACACTTAGAAGATTAAAAACTTGTATACATATGTATATATCTTTATGATTAAAAATTCATAAAATTTAAAAACTTGAAAAAACCAAAATACTTGACGCTCCCCATGCTCCTCCAGGAGGGAGGACAAGGTCATTGTCACCCCGAAAATCCATCCCAACATATGGAAACTGCTCCAGTGCTAGTAGTTGTAGCTCCCACCATAGGTAGAATTCATCATCGTAAACACTCTGAACTGATCCTCCACGACCCTAGCGGAGGAAGATTTCTCCCCACCTACTTGGTCTAGGATGACGGGGAGAGAAAGCGGGTAGAGTTACTACAGGGCTCAGAGTGGGAACTCTCTCAAAGAAAAAGGCCACCAATATGCTAGAATAACCGAAGTTCTTCTGTTGACCTCTCTTGCAGTCATAGAGTTTTTTTTTCATTATCAGGATTAGTCCCGAGAACCAATCAAATAAATCCCCCTGTAGAAATTCCACCACAATCCTCATTTGGTTTCAAGTTGTAAGATGAAGTGATGATGATCCTACAACCCTTATTATTGTGCTTACCAATACCTATAATGGCAAGCTGCGAATATGTGAAATAGGGATCCAAGTTCCCCTTTTCTGAGTGTCAAGCACACAATAAGTGTCAATATAGTTCTGAACACTTAGAAGGTCACCGCCCTTGCTGGCACCTTCCAAGTTGACAGGATCTCCCCACCATGACAAACCCGCTATAAAATAGATGTCTTCTAGTGCAATTTCTAGAATCTCACCTTGTAGGTCAAATGCACCTAGATCATGATCTACGGTAGTTGATAAAAAATTCCAGTAAACAAACATTAGATCGCATAGGTGAGGTACAAAAGAACCTCAGCAACCCACTTTACCCTAATGCATGCACTGTGGGGGAAGTTCGAAGTGCATCTTCATCCATGGTTTCATGTTCCCTCTCCCTCCACTCCAACACCATGTTTTATCATGTCCATAAAGCCATTTTCAAACATTAAAACCATTCTAAAAACTTTGATTTTGGCCCTAAATATTATTTTCCTATGTCGTGCAGTATACGCGACTATCATTTGGGCATGTCATGTATCATATATGGGTTTCTTTTGGGAAAGCCATGTATAAAATGCGTGTACGCGACTATCTACATTTCATACCCGTGTATACAGCGCGACCTCCCTAAAAACAGCTTAAAACATCAAATTTTACATAAAATTAAAAATTTGTTTGGATGAAATGAAAGAACATGAAGAGCTGATTTACCTGGCACTTGCGAATTTTAAAATCGTCCACTGGTTTGTCCACACCGAACAATTGAAGGCAGAGGTAAAACTTGTCTATATTGGGTGAAAATGTGAAATGGTGATTTTGATTTCTATTTTTGCACTATTTATAGAAATAATTTCAAAAAAGTGGGTTTTTCACCTATAGTTTGTAATTTTTATCAAAATCAAACTAATACCATGTCATGTTTTCCTAATGAAACAGGTCCAAGGTTACTCAAAGTCGTTTTTCACTCATATAGGGTAGGATTTTGATCATTTATATGCATTTTTGCATTTATACTTAATCTTCCTTAACCCTAGGATTACTACTTTAACCACGAACTATGGTATTCAACCATTAGTACCTTGTTTATACCATCGTTCTTTCATGGATAGGACTGTCCTTCCATGAGTACCCTAGTATAGAACACATTGATTGTCTTTGGTACTCATGCTGCATCTGTCGTAGGTTTAGGGGAGCCTTCTTAGCTATTTTTCATGCCAAATTGAGCCTCATTTTGGTCTCTTTTTACAAGCTATCCCCTTTATAAGGCTCCTTGCCCTTATGGAATTTATTTAGGCCTAGGTCTAACTCCTCAAAATAGACTTGACTGTCGAGTAAACTTGTCCATTCAGGCTCGTTAAGAATATGTGAATGGGCATCCATATTGGTGGTAGGTTATCTCTTTCTCGGACCATGTGGAATAATATGAGAAAGGATCACTCTCTTTTCTACAAAATTGAGAAGAGTATTCTTAGGCATAGGTTTATCACTTTTCCAGACCTAAGGGACTAAACTTATGGAAAAGGAACGCCCAGTATGAGATTAGTTTTCTCTTTTTCGTTCTCTGGACCTAAACATGAAAAATATTTTGAGTGTACTTTATGTCTTTGTCATGCTCGTTAAACAACAACAACAAAGCATCAAGTTTACTATTATAATCCCCATTCCTCGTACTCAAATGGATCTTTCCGAGTGATCTTGCTTTCCTTCACACTCGTAAAACTCAAGCTATATGCTGCTCTTGAAGGAGCATTGGGTAGGTGGTAAGTTAACCTTTTCGGAGCTCCCTGACTAAATATGGAAAAGGTTCACCTTTTCTTCTTCGAAAGTTAAGAGAGTTCTTCTAAGGTATGTTTTATACTTTTTCGGCTTCAAAAGACTAAATTGGATGAAAAAGTACCCCCTTGGAGTCTTCTTTGGAGTTTTCAAACTCTCTAAACATGAAAACACCAAATGAGCATGTACTAGTTCGTGCTCGTAAAATCCACGAATAAGTAACATTATCAAGCATTATTTCCTCTTCTCTTCAAGCTTGTCAAAAATGAAGAGAGACCTGAGCTGACTTTCCTAGAGTCGCTAAAATTTAACAAGAAAGATAAGGAAGAAGTTTTATTTTTGGGTTATAGTTGGTGGCAGCATGTCCTCCTTGAACATAGCACTCTCTAAATTTTCCGATACTCATGTCTCAATGTACACTTTGAGTTCAGCTATCACTTCGATATTTCTTACTCATCCACTTGTCATTTATGCCTGGGGAATCTGATCATGTCTCCTATGTGACAGGTAAGTCTAATTGTACTATCTGCAATGTTAAAAGTTGTCTTGGGTCACCTCTGTATCGTGCTCACTGTTCAAGGATTTATCCCTAATTTTTATTATTATCCTGATTCCATCATTATCCTATCTGATATCACTTGTCTCTACCTTCCTTTATCTAGTTCCTAGTCACTGTTGTGATCCGTTGGAGGATCTATTTCCTTCCTCATCACAGTATGGTTTCTAATCAATACCTCCTGAAGACGACAACCTAGAGTTTTGACGATGGTACCCTAGGATTCACTTTCAGCATTGGTTATGTCCTTTGCTTTAGTTGGCAATTATCACCTATTGATTAACAATCTGTTCAATCCTATCCATGTTTGACTTCAACACATCTATTCACATGGCCTGGATTGTACTGGTTCCTTTGGATGTTGACTAATACCTTAGGTTCCCATCTATAACCTAAGTTGCGCAAGATTGTGTTGTGTTCACTTACAAAGCTTCCAGATTTTTGAAAACTCATCATTGTATATTGTGGCTTCGATCCACCTTTGTAATATACGTGGTCTAGTACCCGTATCATATGATGTACTCAAATATTGTAAAGGATCTAGTGTTCCTGTGTATTGAACATGGCATCCTCAGATATGATTTTGTATATGACATTGACATGTATTTGTTTCAAGTACTTCCTTTGCTTCCTTGGACTTCTAAGTTCTCCACGATAATGATTATAATGTATTTCATCCATCGCTTCCCTCCAACCTCACACATTAGGGGGCATCTATTATCAGCCAAAATGGCACTTCTCCGTCTGAGTGCCGACATTTCTCATGTTGGTACACAAAAGGACAAATTAGGATTGAAGTGACCAAAAACACTATAGATGCGCATGACCTTTGATGCATTATATTCAAACCAACCTTATATATTTTTATTCTAAGTTTTAGGTTGCATACGCGACTATATGCATTGCAACTCGTGTATCATACACGAGTATTTGCATTGCAACCTGCGTATACTTGCATACGCGAGTTCCCTTTGAGCAACTCATGTATTATACGCAAGTTTCATATATCAATACTTGCATATACCTTAATTTGACATTAAAAAATATAAATCGAGATTATATGAGATTAGTTGGGTCCTAATCCATAACTATTATTGTAAAGGAAAGTTTCCTATGGCTAGGGTTTAAGAGGCCAACAACGTACTGGGGTTGAAATAGAGATGCATATAGTTCTACAAGTAAATATAAACAAGATCAGGGATTGGAATGGTTCATACCTTAGCCAAACGAAGGTTGATCCAAGCAGCCCTTCAATCCTCTTCTTGCTCCTCTTGCTCCTCTTGCTCCAAGAGACCTACAAAACGAATTATACCTTCCTCAAACCAATATGACCACATATAAAGTAATGATAATCAAATAAACATGAAATAATAATCTAATTAACATCATAATATGATCATAAACAGAGATTCAATCACAAATTGAACAATTATTTGGGAAGAAGAAGGATATCACATCTTTATTAATCTTGAGAACAAGTACAAGTATACCTTCTCTTCAAGTTGGGCACTTCACGAAACCTTGATCCAGTTCTACTGCTTCTCTTCTCCAAGGAACTCAGCCTCCAAACTCTGCAACACAATGGGATGATCACTAGGGAAAAGGTGTGGGAAAAGAGAGCTCGAATTCCTTTAGCATGACAATGCAAAAGTTCAAGTCTCTTCTCATGGACCTCCTTACCTCTATTTATATGCTTCTGAAGAGATAGGGTCGAATAAAAAGTAGTTACAACTAAAGGAGTCGGTTGCATAACTAACCAAACTAACCAAATTTCAAAAAAATGTATTTTTTTGACATTTTTAGGAGGAATACGCGGGTTGCAGAGACATCACTCGCGTATGCAGGAGGTATACGTGGGTTTCAATGCAAAAATTCATGTATTTAGGGTGTACGTGAGTAGTATATATAGCAATTTGCATACATACTCGGGTTTCCTTAAGGAAACTCATGTATACATCAACAAATCTCATTTTTAGGGTACTTATATGAATTTTTAGACTTTGGTGTCTTCTGGAAATTTTTATCTAACTCATATACCTTTCCAACGATGTAGAGATGAGGTTAAACAGAGTTATAGAACTCAAGATATGGGTCCTCCAAGTTAGTTTTTTTTTCAGTGACTTTCATGAAGTGTCATCATGGAAGTATTGACATGCAACGAAATCATGGGAAAGTGGTCATAGGCAGAGATATGTCATTTTGAGCTATAAAAAATTCCCCCTAATGTATGAGGTTAGAGGGGAAGATGATATTCGAAATACATTATAAAGGAAACAACTGAGTATGGAGAGAGCAGAGAATCCAAGATCGAAAGGATCGAACAAAGGTACCTAAAAGAGAGATAAATGTCAGACAAAACTGTTCTCTCGGACATACAAGTCCATATACAAAACATCACCATAAAGATACAGGCATATCCAACATATGAATAACTGATGAAACTATCATGGTCGCTCAATATGTAAAAAGGTGCCATATCAAATCTAAAGGAGCCATGGCCACAAAAGAACAAGGTGGATCCATACTCAACAATTGATCATAGCCACAAAAAATACAAGGTGGATATATGTCTCAGCAAAATGTCATATAAAATGTAACAAGGTCTTGCCCAACTCGGGCAATAGCAAAAAATGGCAATGCTACTATTGGCCCAAGGTCTTCAATCCAAACTTCCCAAAAGGTACAAATCCTAACCATGCGAATAAAGGAGTTGAAGTCGAACATGGAGGAAACCATTTGATTACCGGTCAATAATGAGAACTGTTAACAAATGCGAGGGAAACCACCATTAATGAAAATGGTCCCCAAGGTACCTAGTACATTCTAAAATGTGAATACAAGGAATTGAATTCGAACACTTGAAGAATCCATTGAGTAGGAGACATTAAGGTACTCCCACCACCTAATAGTGAGGTAAATTTCCACTGATGACTACAATCCCCAAGGTACTGTCATAAAACTCTAAATCTCATTCCTAGAGCAAGAGGTGTTGCAATCAATAGGAAGAGATTCGTTGGAAGGAAGGAATTAAGGCATCCTTCATCATCCAACACGAGGTAAGTCAAAGACTAATTGGATCTGGAATTGGTATCGAATTTCACGATAAGGACCACCAAAGACATGATGTAATGAACTGATACTGGGGAATAGCTGACACAAAAGGTCAAGGTAACTACAGAAAGGCCAACAAAGGTTTAATCCTTGAACAGTGAGCATGACACAAAAGTGACTTAGGCAGATTTTGACACAAAAGGGACCGACGACACAAATCTACAATGTAGGAGACATTGACAAATTCCCCATATAATTGGAAAAGAGACCAACTGGAGGAGTAAAAAACTCTGAATCGAGATAAGGTCAAAATACTAGGAACCCAACTATTGATAGACTCAAAACTGGTGCTTTGTTCAAGGAAACAAGACTTTCCTCCATGATGTAAAATACATGTGAATGAACTTCCCTTCCCCTCTTTCTTGTAAAGGTTTAACGAGTCCAAGAAAGTAAACTTGGGACCTTCTTCATTTTTGGAAAGCTCGAAGAAGAGATAGAAGAATGCTTGATAAAGCACTGATTCGTGGATTTTACGAGCCCAAACTAGTACATGCTCGACGGTGTTTTCATAGTTTAGAGAGTCTGAAAACTCCAAAGAATACTCCAAGGGGTGATTTTTCGTCCAATTTAGTCTCCTGAGGCTGGAAAAGTATAAAACAAATCATAGAATAACTCTCTTAGCTTCCGAAGAAGTAAGGTGCACCTTTTTCATATTTAGTCAGGAAGGTCCGAAAAAGGTTAAATTACCACCTACCCAACACTCCTTCAAAAGCAGCATATAGCCTGAGTTTTACGAGTGTGAAGGAAGGAAAGATCACTCGGAAAGATACATTTGAGTATGAAAAATGGGGCTTACAACAATAAACTCAATGCTTTGTTCTTTAATGTTTAACGAGCATGACGAAGACTTAAAGTACACTTAGAATCTTTTTCATGTTTAGGTCTAGAGCACGAAAACGAGAAAACTAAGCTCATACCAGGGGTTCCTTTTCTGTAAGTTTAGTTCCTCGGGTCCAGAAAAGTAATAAAACTATGCCTAAGAATACTCTTCTCAATTCCAAAGAAAAGAGAGTGTTCCTTTCTCATATTATTCCACATGGTCCAAGAAAGCGATAACCTACCACCAATGTGGATGCACATTCACATATTCTTAACGAGCCTGAATGGACAAGTTTACTCGGCAGTCAAGTCTATTTTGAGGAGTCATACTTGGGCCTGGGCCTAAAGAAACCCAATATCTTTCCCATGAATTTTTAACGAGTCTAGAAAATTCAACTCGCGGCCTCCTTACTATTTTTAATGAGCTCGAAGGAGAGAAAAAAAATGCTCTGAATGCGAAGAGACGAGTGTCATAGGCAGGTGAAACTAGTTCCAAGTGCAAGGAACATACCTATGATAATGCAAAGAACATGAGCAGGATAAATACACTTGGGGAAAGTCTCCTCAAGGTAAATGGTGTCAAGTTGTAAAGGCAAAATGATACAAGGCTTAGCGACAATGAGAACAAAGATGAGGGCTTATAGAATGAGCTAAAAGCGTGGAAGCTGGCATCAGGCTCATAAGCGCGAACAGGACACATGCAAATGTAGTTATAGCTTGAACAACAAGACAAGGCCAGTAAACAGTTGTGAATACAACTAAGAATCCTGTCTCCAAGAAACAACAAAATCAGGATCATATTCAGAAGAACAGATCTGATGCGGGTCACTTTGGCAGAAACACATGTGACTTTGCTATCTTATACTTAAAGAAAAGTCAAGGAAGAATCAACTGAAGGAGATTCTATAGTGCCAAGGATTGAGGATTTATGATCAATAAGATCAACCTCATAAGGAAAGAAAAAATCAACAAGGGAGAGAGAGTCTGCAGAAACAAACTCAGTATCACGGGAGTTGAAAAATTCATAAAAAAAATTAAAGTCATCAGGATCACTAACTTGTTGTTCAAAGGGAGAGTCAAAAGACTCAAAATGTCCAACATAAGAAGACTGATCAATGGAAATATCAAGCTTACTAAGGAAATCAAGGTTATACTTAGTCACAACTGAACCAACATCCAATAGAAGATCAGATTGTATCAAAGACTCTAGGAATACTTCTTCATTCGAAGGAAGGAGATCATCCGAGATAGGACACATGTCTAAACTTTCAAATGGATCGACAGAGTGGAGATCAGGCTCCATAGTCTGTATAGGATGACTCACCTGGTCAACTGCTAGGACCAAGTCCCGAGAAGGTAAGCAAGAAAACAGAGGCTGCTTCTCAGTAGCAATTGAACGCAAAGGACATGCAGCCACATAGCTCACCTGTGGCGGGGTAGTGTCTATAGAAACACTGGGAATCAATAAAGGAAAGACCTGGTCTCTAGTTGGGTCAGGAAACAGATCAAGAAAATCCAACTGATCGATAGTGACAATTTCTTCTCCATGATTAAAGTACATCACATGAAATAATGTTGACACCACAGCTTGCATGGCATAGACATAATCACATCCAAGGAGCATATTGAAGTCCAAGGGGTCTTCTATCACCATGAAGTCAAGTAAGACGGCCTTCCCACCCAAATTAACAGGTGCATTAGAGGAAATTTCAACTCAAAATGGGCCTCCTAGAAAGAATTAATAAAATAATATTTATTAATTTTGGAGGAAGAAAAGAAAAAACTACTTTTTTGTTTGTATTTTTGACATATCTCCCTGTGTTTTTACTCAAATTTCAATCGGGAGATCTCATTGGATGTAGAATTAACAATACAACTTCATCAACAATACAATGAGCAATCATGTATGGTTCAACTTTAACCTTTATCTGGAAAGGTGCATCAGAAAGAAGGCATGGCTCAACTAGAATATCCCAATCAAAGGAAGCAATCCGAGAGCTTGGTGGGGGTTGATCTAAAATGAGTTCAGTGCCCCCTTGTTTAGTAAGTTCTAAACTAGTAGTGAAGAAAATGTGACTAGCAGACACTTCACTCTCCGAAGGAAGAGTGGGATTGATCAACAATGGAATCGATTCAATCGCTTCGTGAAAGTCACTCTCCGAAGGGAGAGTGGGATTGACCAAATGTGACATTGGTTCAATCACATTAGGATCACTCTCCGAAAGAAGAGTGGGATCGACCAAAGCTACGATTGGTTCAACCAATTGATCAACCAAAGGTTGAGTATGTTGTTGAGAAACTATAGGTTGTTTAGGAGAAGGAAGTTCTTGATCCTCGGACCACACTCTTCGCACCTCTGCGATAGCAGGGCAGTGGTGAGTAAGATGATCTCCCTCACATAGCTTACAAGGGAACTTAAGTTTGCACTTCAAACGACCATTTTTCTCAACGGTGTAAACATGACTAGTAGTGGCTAACTGTTTTCTCTCAACATGACCTACATAGGTTGAGATTTTTCCCCCAGCATGACCACTAGAGGCTGGGTGACTGGTTCCAACCTAACTAAGAGAGGCTAGTTGTTGAAAAACTTCAAAATGTTAAAAAACGGGATGACCATGAAACCAAACTCTTTGCACCTTCACGATAGAAGGGAGTTTATAAGTAAGGTGGTCTCCCTCACAAATCTTACAAGGAAACTTGAGCTTGTGTTTTTGAATGGGTAGTATTTTCAACAGTGTCAACATGACTCACAATGGCTGACGGATTGTCTCCAGCATGAACCACAGAGGCTGAGAGATTTCCCCAAGCATGACTTGCATAGGCTGAGAGACTGGGTCCAACATGACTTGCAGAGGCTGGACAGGCACCACCAGCATGAACGATAGAGGCTGAATGGTTAGGATAAACATGCTTTATAGCAGTTGAGTGTGTGCCCCCAGCATGAACTTCAGAGGCTGGGTGGATGGATCCAGCATGACTTGCAGAGGTTGTATGGGGAGGTTCAACTTGACATACAAAGGTTGAATGGGTTCCCTCAGCATGAACTACAGAGGCTGAGTGACTGGATCGGTGTGACCTGGAAAGGTTGGAAGGATCCCACCAGCATGATCTACAGAGGCTGAATGGTGAATATCAACTTGAATTGTAGAGGTTGAGTGCTTAGATCCAACATGACCTACAGAGGTTGGATAGGTGCCCCCAACATGAACTGCAGAGGATGGGTGGTGAGATTCAACTTGACTTGCAGAGGTTGAATGTTTAGATCCAACATGACCTATAGAGGTTGGATAGGTGCCCCCAGCATGAACTACAAAGGTTGGGTGGCGAGGTTCAACTTGACTTGCAGAGGTTGAACAGGTGACCCCTTGCTTATGTGTCTTCTTCCTATTCCTCCTTCTTTTACTCCTTTTAGATTGTCAGTTACTAGTATCAGTACTTTCACCGCATGAGGTAGAAGGAGTAGGAGAATCAACTACAGGTGAAGGGGAAGCATTGTTTCGATGCCCTTGATATAAGGAGCTTACTTGAGAAGCACCAGGAGCATTCAGAACAGTTGGAGTGGAAAGAAACCACACCTATAGCCCTAGGGTGAATCCAGGAATATTCAAGGTGGCCATCAAAGGAACACCAACATTCCCTGTGAGAAGAATTGTACAAGGAGTTCCTAGCATGGGGATCTCTTGGTTGGTGTTCAAAGGGGTGTTAGCCATAGTTTCAAACAATAAAAAAAGTCTGAGGTCGATGGGCAACCAAAAGTACAAAGCACACACCTGAAGGAAAACTAAGTACAGACAAACCACACAGCACTCACTAAAAACTTCCTGAAGCCAAACCGACAAACAGGTATAAGATATGCTTTCCAGAAGAAAGTTGATAGATAGTTACTTGGCATCCATTACAGGAAATTTCAACTCAAAATGGGCCTTTTAACTTTAACTCAAATTCCATGTCATCATGTATTAGCCAATGAAATTGCTTTAAATTTGAAATACCGTATAGGTCTTAAACACTTTTTTAATATAAATTTAGGGATAGGTATCATAAAAAAACTACTTTTTTTGTTTGTATTTTCGACATATCTCCTCATGCTTTTACTCAAATTTCGATCAGGAGAGCTCCTTGGATGTGGAATTAAATTCCACATCCAACAAGCTCTTCCGATCGAAATTTGAGTAAAAACACAGGGAGATATGTCGCAAATACAAACAAAAAAGTAGTTTTTTTCTTTTCTTCCTCCAAAATTAATAAATATTATTTTATTATTTTAACTATTATTTTATTAATTCATTTTAGGAGGCCCATTTTGAGTTGAAATTTCCTCTAATGCCTGTATATGTTCTTAGGCACAAGCAGAGGAATCACCCAACTGCCCTCCCACACCTTCTACTGGGGTTACCTTCCAATCTCGTCCAAGGTCAACCAGAAATAGCCTTCCGGTGTACCTGTGTATGAACCCTAGATGTCAATGAGACTAAAGGCTACCTTAACTATATTGACAATCTCGGGGGATAGTCGTAAACCTGGTTCGTATGCATCGGCAAGGTAGCAAAGCCCGAAACCCTATCTAAGACAAAATCCCCAGATGCGCAAAAACCTTAGTCTATGCTTTGACAAGGAATAAGAGGGTTATCTCCTTAGTCCAAGCCTCCACGCGGCCTCGTGCTTAGCTCTCGTTTGAGAGGAGCTTCCCAGATATAATCAACATAGAAGAGAATTTACCTAGTGATTGGCCAACTACGTCTAAAATTTAAACACTTGTGGAGAGTTGAAACTCCCTAATCCACAAGTCTAGCCTAAGCTAGTTGGTGTATGAGCCTATAAAATAAAACTTACCAATAATTTTTAAATTACATCGTTCATTTTAAGGGTTTTTTTTAGTCAAAAGGTAAATGGCGTGAAACTTATGTGGTGTTGTGACTCAAAGTTGAAACAAAATGACTAAGAAAAGAGAAATGAAATGCAAATAACAAAAACTATTCTCTTTCTTTTTTCAAATAGAAACGTGAAAGCCACAAAAGAACAAATTCTTTTTATTTTTTTCAAAAACAATGATATGCCATGCAATCTAGACTAAAAAATATAATCTACATGCATATAAAGCAAAAATGTGTTTTTTTTCTTTTTCTTTTATAAATGCAAAAGAAAAAATAGCCTATCAACTAATGCAAACAAGTACTGTAAGCAAAGAAAATAGACAACTACTCTACACCCCACAAACAAACCCTAGGTTTCCCTAAAGTTGGATATAACCTCTCTTGGAAGGAAAACTCACAAAGGTAAACAAGCCAACAACTTTGGAAGGAAAGTTTCCTATGGCTAGGGTTTAAGAGGCCATCAATGTACTGGGGTTGAAAGAGAAATGCATATAGTTCTACAAGTAAATATAAACAAGATTAGAGATTGGAATGGTTCATACCTTAGCCAAACGAAGGTTGATCCAAGCATCCCTTCAATCCTCTTCTTGCTCCTCTTGCTCCAAGAGACCTGCAAAACAAATTATACCTTCCTCAAACCAATATGACCACATATAAAGCAATGATAATCAAATAAACATGAAATAATAATCCGATTAACATCATAATATGATCATAAATAGAGATTTAATCACACATTGAACAATTATTTGGGAAGAAGAAGGACATCACATCTTTATTAATCTTGAAAACAAGTACAAGTATACCTTCTCTTCAAGTTGGGCACTTCACGAACCCTTGATCCGGTTCTGCTACTTCTCTTCTCCAAGAAGCTCAGCCTCCAAACTCTGCAACACAAGGGGATGATCACTAGGGAAAAGGTGTGGGCAAAGAGAGCTCCAATTCCTCTAACATGACAATGAAAAAGTTCAAGTCTCTTCTCATCGACCCCCCTATCTCTATTTATATGCTTCTGAAGAAATAGGGTCGAAGACAAAGTAGTTACAACTGAAGGAGTCAGTTGCATAACTAACCAAACTACCCAAATTTTGAAAAACGTATTTTTTTGACATTTTTAAGAGAAATACGCAGGTTGCAGAGACATCAATCGCGTATGTAGGAGGTATAAATGGGTTTCAATGCAAAAAGTCATGTATTTAGGGTGTACGCAAGTATTATATATAGCAAGTTGCGTACATACGCGGGTTTCCTTAAGGAAACTCGAGTATACATCAAAAAATATCATTTTTAGGGTACTTATAGGAATTTTTAGACTTTTGTGTCTTCTATAAATTTTTAGCTAACTCAGATACCTTTCCAACAGTGTAGAGATGAGGTCAAATGGAGTTACAAAACTCAATATATGGGTCCTCCAAGTCAGGTGTTTTTTCAGTGACTTTCATGAAGTGTCGTCATGGAAGTGTTGACATGCAACGAAATCATGGGAAAGTGGTCATAGGTAGAGATGTGTCATTTTGAGCTATAACAACTATTGCAACCATCTCAACCATCTCAACCATCCCAACCTTTGAAACCACTCTATTTCCCAAAGTATAAATAGAGGCCTTGGGGTGGGTGCTAATCAATCAATTTTGGAGAGCAAAGTTATGATAGTGGTATACCTTAAGAATATTAATTTGTCATAGTGGCCTAGGAACTAAAAACATAGTCTCACAAAGAATTCAGACAAATATGCATAAAATTGGCAAAAATGGTGCTGCAATGGAAGTAGTAGCTCTGTATAATCAAATGAAAGAATGATGATACAATACAATGATCATGCAAGATGCATGAATGCCAAGACAATTCAAATTCCCAAGGAGGTCATTCGAATTGAATGAGTAAGTCTAGTTTAACTGAATGTAAGCCACAGTGAACACTCAAGTTAACCACTGATCAAAACCCTATTACCTAATTGAATCAATTGAGCCCTCACTGAAGTCGGAGTGCAATAAATGATTGAGTCTAATTGAAAGTAGCTCAGACACATGTCACTGCAAGCCAACCAACAAGTGGTAGCGTATCAATGACTCCAGTGAACCCCAATGAGGTTAACTAAAGTGTAACTAACCATCAGAAGTGGTTGGAGGTTCCCCTGTTGACTCCAGTTCATTAAATAGTCATTAAATAATCAATTTAATGAAGGGAGGCGCCTTCACTGCTCTGTCTAAATGATTGTAACCATCATTTAGAAATAAATTTCATTTATGACACTCAGATCACCCCTGGAGTGCTCCATTTAGCCTCCCCGAATGTAGGAGAAGGCTAAGTTAGCCTCCTTGACTGAAGATAGGCATGGGTGTGCTCATGCTGATGTCATACAGTGCTCCTATGATGTCAATTAAGTCAATAAAACTTAGGATAATGTTTTAACTAGGAAAAATTGACCAAAAAGAGTGTGTATGGTGGTAAATGTCTCCAACACATAATCTTGGAGTAGTAGAACTCAGAGTCCTTTGGTTGCAGAGGATTCCTTGTGTCAGAAGCTGGGTTGTATTCTTATCTTATTAACCACTTGCTAATAAAGACAATTCTTCTTCCAATCTTGTATTGTGTCTATTTAATGTATATTGGTTTAATGAATATGTTTGATTATATATATGATTTTCATATAACCTCTGATATATATATGCATGAGATATTACTTGAAGGATTTGCTCTTTGCAGTTGAAGAGGTACATCCCTAGAAGCTTTGGAAAGGAGTCGAGTGAGAGAAGATCAAGCTTGGATCAACCGTCGTTAATCGGGTAAGTCAAGATTTTATTCCTATTCTCTTTCCATTCTCTGTAAAAAGCTAATTATCTACAATTTAGTAGTAAGTTGGTGATCCGTAGGACCTCAACTTTAGTGCATTAAAAGTTTGTTGCAAAAAGAATGCGTGCCACAGGTTAATTAATGGACAGTATTAGCATAAATTAAATGCTCAAAACAGGAATGAAAAAAGACCACAACACTGATAGACAGATACAAGGAAGAAAAACACAGAAACAGAGTCACAAATAGAAGTTGATAACGGAGTTCACCCCCTCCACTGGGCTACGTCTCTGGGTCCCTCTCCAATGGGAACCGATCCAATTAATGGCTTTAAAAATGGTACAAATGGTTCTGGATTCTGCAAATCAATTTCAGCAGTATGGACAAAATTCTGCAAGACCTCTTCTCTGGACTAGTACTAATTGGCCTTCAAAAACAAAGAACAGCTAGATGAACAGAGAAAACAGTCGACTCTTTACAATCACAGCAACTGGACATTAACAGTAAAGTCTTCAAGACCTCCTCTCTGAAAGTTATACAACTGGACTTCAACAGACAAAAGAATCCAAGTATAACTGAGGATAGTCAACTTCAAAATGAATAGCAAAATGCTCTCTGAAGCTTCTCATCACCGAGAAAATGCTGCACTGTGCTCCCAACGAACTGCGTCCCCCTCTCTGAACGAAATCCTCTCTTTTATTACTTATCTTTGCTGTTACAAAGGAGCCAAAACACTCAAAGAAATGCAACTGTTCACATTCCAGGAAACGCGGCATCAAGGCTATTCATATGCCTTTCGTCGTTATTCCAGCTGTGGCATAACTGCCAAGAAATATTTTCCAAACTATTACAGCTAAGTCGTGCCATGCGCATTGCAGTGTTTGAATCGGAGGTTGTAGTCATCTGCTCATCCGCCGTTGTGGAAGAGGATAAGCAACGGTCTCCGACGGTCTCAATCGCAATCGGCTGTCGGTTGGTTTTCGAGTCGGAGGATTTAGTTACTAGGGCTTCCACCGTTGTAGCTACCGAATCGTTCTGACCTCCGTCAAGCTTCCGCCATTGCGACTGCCAAATCCATCCGAACGTCCATCAATCTTCCGTCATTGCGGCTGCCAAATCGTTTCGACCTCCGATCCGTCCGAATGTCCGTCAAGCTTCCACTGTTGCGGAAGGGAGATGCCTTGTGAGCCCCGTCGTTGCGGAAGGGAAAAAGGCTTCCGAGCCCTGCCGTTGCGGAAGAGAAAAGGCTTCTGAACCCCATCGTTGTGGAAGAGAAAAGGCTTCTGAGCCCCGCCATTGCGGAAGAGAAAAAGCTTCCGACTGCTGATCCTCATATTTTTTTTTGCGTCCGGTTATCCCCGCGTACAGACTAGGAGTTTGGCCGCCCCATTTTCTTCAACCGTCGTTTCTAAACCATGTACCATATTGGATCTTCAAAGAGGAATAATCCACTGGATCAATCCTCCCCATTGGAGATCTTTTGGACCACCAAAATCCTGAATTATTCTACAAGTAAGTGAGGGTAAAGTTCCCTCACTTTCCCAATCTCCATCCATCTTGCTTTGCTAGGATGCGTTCCTTTTAGCCCCACTCGAAGGTACTCAGCATTCCCCCTTTGTGAAGTCCTTATATTTCTGTCAAGAATGACATCATCCTGCAACTCTCCCATATATTCAAGTGCCAAATCATCAACTGAAGGAATCTGTATGTTAATTTCCTCATCCATGATCATAGGAGGCTCATACAGTTTAAGATTCTCAACATTGATAATTGAATAAATTTGCATGTATGGAGGTAAATTCAAGCGAAAAAAATTAGTACCAATCTTTTCCAAGATCTCAAAAGGACCATACCTAATAGGTTTAAGCTTTTTACCTTCACATTTCATCCTTTATTTGGTGATATGTAACCAAACTCTGTCACCTACCTGAAATTGATGATCAATTCGACGCTTATCATGCCTAGCCTTGTACTTTGCCTGGCTCTTCTCCAACTGTTCTTGAACTGCCTGCTGCACTGCTTGGATTATCTGAATGAATTTTAAATCTTTATCTGCATCATGATGTCCATCCACTGCATCTTTGCCAAAAGAGAAGTCCATCGGTGTTTTTGGCAGATAACCAAAACAAGTTTCAAAAGGAGATCTTTTCGTGGAAGAATGAACTGGATGATTGTAAGCATGATGTATATACGGCAACTGCTCATCCCAAAGTTTAGGATGCTTACTGCAATATCCTCTGAGCGGCTGAACCACTGTTCTGTTCACTACCTCTGTTTGCCCATCGATCTGTGGATGAAAAGTTGTACTTTTCTTTAGTTTGGTATCCATAAGCTCCCATAAAGTTGACCAGAATTTTCCCAAGAACCGGGAATCTTGATCAGATATAATAGACATGGGCAGCCCAAAATGTATCCAAACATTTTGAAAGAGTAAAAGAGTTGTTTGTTCAGCAGTGATCTGCTTGTTACATGGCATTAAGATACACATTTTGCTGAACCTATCCACAACAACATATAGGTAATCATGCCCTTTTCTAGACATAGGTAGTCCTCCTACAAAGTCCATAGAAATGCTTTCCCAAGGACGAGAAGAAACTGGAAGAGGAGTGTACAAACCCAATTTCCTATTGCTAGGCTTACTTGTTGCACACATAACACAACCCCTTATATATTTAGCTACGGTTTCTTGCATTCGAGGCCAATAACAATGATTCTGCAATACAGACAATGTTTTACTTACACCAAAATGTCATGCAATCAATGAACTATGTGCCTCTCGGATCACATGCACTCTTTCTTTCTCTAGAATACAGAGTTTACCAAGATGATACAAGAGTTGATTATGCACATAATAGTTCTCTTCCTGTTTACCATGTATTAGTGATTCATATACTTCCTTAAAATCTTTATCTTCTGCATACTATTCAATATAACTTTCATGTGTTAATGAACTGTTCTGAAGAATGATTGAAGCATTTGTAGGTGGCCTTGATAACATGTCTGCTACTTTATTATGAATTCCCTTTTTGTACTTAATTACAAGATGAAACTGTTGTAAGAACCCCATCCATCTTAAATGCCTACTTTGTTGTATTTTAGTTTGAGATTGTAAATATTGAAGTGGCTGATGATTAGTATGTATGACTGTCTCTTTTCCCATGATATAATGTTTCCACTTCTTCACACTCTGTACTAAAGCATACAATTCTTTGTCATAGGTCGGATAGTTACTTACAGTAGTAGAGAATGTCTCTGAATGGTAACAAACTGGATTCCTTCCTTGCATCAAAACTGCTCCCATGGCAAACCCGCTGGCATCGGTTTCGATCTCAAATGGTTGTTGCAAATCTGGCAATGTCAGAACTGGTGCGGTGCTGATCTTTTCCTTCAAAGTGTCGAAGGTTCTCTGGTGCTTACCTCCCCATTGGAAAATTTCTTTAATGCTTGTCAACACATGTAATGGAGCAGCAATGGAAGAAAACCCAGAAATGAATTTCCTCCAATACCGAACCACACCCAGAAAACTTCTGATTTCAGTAACGGTGTTAGACCATGGCCAGTTTACAATGATAGCAACCTTGGCTGGGTCCACTCGTAGGTGGCCTCCACCAATAATATGGCCTAGATATACTAAAGAAGTTTTAGCAAATTCACATTTAGACATTTTTACATAAAGCTTTTCCTTTCTCAGTACATCTAAAAAAAAGTTCACATGTACAACATGCTCTTCCCAAGTTTTGCTAAACACAAGGATATCATCTAGATATACAATTACAAAATCATCAATGAATGAACAAAATACATCATTCATGACCCGCATGAAAGTAGCCAGTGCGTTACAGAGCCCAAAAGGCATCACAAGCCATTCATGCAAACCCTATTTCATTTTAAAAGCTGTTTTCCAAGCATCATGCTCAACAACACGGATTTGACGATACCCACTACGCATATCCAATTTTGTAAAGTAAGTTGCATGTTTCAACGGATCAAGCAAATCATCAATGTGAGGAAGAGGATACATGTTTTTAATGGTGATTTTGTTAAGGGCCCTGTAGTCGATACACATCCTCCACGACCCATCCTTATTTGGAACCAAGACTATAGGAGAGCCGCAAGGCGAAGTGCTGGGCCAGATGACCCCCTTCTCAATCAGCTCCTGAACCTGCTTCTTGATTTCCTCGTTCTGCATTACAGACATTCGGTACATGGCTATGTTCGGGAGTGGCACATCCTGCTGCAGATGTATCTCATGCTGAATCTCTCTCTTCGGTGGTAACCCCTTCTGATCTTGAAACAAATCATCATACTCAGAAATGATGTCAATCAGTTCATATTTATGCTTAGGGTCACATTCTTCAAAAGATTTAGAGACTTCATCATTTTTCATCTTAACCATCATCAACACAAAATTCTTACTAGCATTTACCAACCTCTTCATTTGTCCTACAGAGACTATTGCTAGATTGGTTTGTATCTTATGTGCTCGTACAATATATTCCATACCTTCTTTAAAAAGATGATACTTATTCTGCTCTCTATAAAAGACTTCTTTCCGGTCATACAAATATGGAATCCCAAGTACAATTCCACAAATCTCAAGTGGCACTACATCTAGTTCTACCTCATCCCTAAACTTTTCAGTAATTGCAAATTTTAATACACATTTCCTTGTAACTTGCAATCGTGTATCATTAGTAACCCAACCTAAAGGATAGGGCTTTTCATGAGGCAGAGTAACTAAATGTAATTTCTTAACCACTTCTTCTGATATCAGATTTACTTGTGAACCACTATCAAACAATATATCAATCTTTGTGTGATTTGCAATGACACGAACATGAAACAGTTCACTTCTATCTTTATCATTTTGCTTAGAAGTAGATGGCATACTTGTACTTGCACTAGAACTTGATTTTGCATCAATGGGAAGTGAGATACTTTTATCCTTACCTTGGATTTCGACAGCTGTAACCTTTGTTTCATCACCTGAGTTGGATCCCAAGTCTTGAATAGCTACTGCAGTAGATTTTGCTTTTCCTTTGTCTTTGTTTCCTCTATACTTCTTTGGCCTTAACTATGGATGAAGTTTCCAACACTTAGAGAT
>LPNX010182034.1:506499-534003 GCA_001517045.1 Pseudotsuga menziesii | reverse complement strand
AGGCATATTAGGACTTGCATTATGAGAAGTATGAGAAGAAGAAAAAGTCTGTTTAGTATTAGGAGGATCACCATCACCTCCTACTCCTTTACCCTTTTCTTTCGGCTTCACTTCTGCATCTCTGAATGAAGATCCTTCTTCTTTCTTCTTCCTTTCTGCTCACTCTTTGAGTAGAATTTCCACCATGGCTTTCATGCTCATAAAAGCCTCTAGAAACTCAGTTTCAGACATAACAAGTTTTTCCCGTTCGGTATGTCCTTCTTCTTCCCCTCGTGGAGAAGACATGGTTCTTGATAATGTTCTCCTCGAGCCAATATCAATATCTCCTTCAACTAATTCTCCTTCACCAAGCTTTAACCTGGACCTGGTAAGCATTCAAAAACTTGCACAACAGTCAACCAGCTCTGATACCAAATATGATCCGTAGGACCTCAACTTTAGTGCATTAAAAGTTTGTTGCAAAAATAATGCATGCCACAGGTTAATTAATGGACAGTATTAGCATAAATTAAATGCTCAGAACAGGAATGAAAAAAGACCACAACACTGATAGACAGATACAAGGAAGAAAAACACAGAAACAGAGTCACAAACAGAAGTTGATAACGGAGTTCACCCCCTCCACTGGGCTACGTCTCCGGGTCCCTCTCCAATGGGAACCGATTCAATTAATGGCTTTAAAAATGGTACAAATGGTTTTGGACTCTGCAAATCAATTTCCGCAGTATGGACAAAAGTATGCAAGACCTCTTATCTGGACTAGTACTAATTGGCCTTCAAAAACAAAGAACAGCTAGCTAAACAGAGAAAACAGTCGACTCTTTACAATCACAGCAACTGGACATTAACAGTAAAGTCTTCAAGACCTCCTCTCTGAAAGTTACACAACTGGACTTCAACAGACAAAAGAAGCCAAGTATAACTTGAGGATAGTTGACTTCAAAATGAACAGCAAAATGCTCTCTGAAGCTTCTCATCACCGAGAAAATGTTGCATTGTGCTCCCAACGAACTGCATCCCCCTCTCTGAACAAACTCCTCTCTTTTATTACTTATCTTTACCATTACAAATGAGCCAAAACGCTCAAAGAAATGCGACTTTTCACATTCCAGGAAACGCGGCATCAAGGCTGTTCATATGCCTTTCATCGTTATTCCAGATGTGGCATAACTGCCAAGAAAGCTTTGCCAAACTGTTACAGCTAAGCCGTTCCATGCGCATTGCAGTGTTTGAATCGGAGGTTGTAGTCATCTACTCGTCCGTCGTTGCGGAAGAGGATAAGCAACGGGCTCCGACGGTCTCAATCGCAATCAGCTGTCGATTGGTTTTCGAGTCAGAGGCTTTAGTTACTTGGGCTTCCACCATTGCGGCTACCGAATCGTTTCGACCTCCGATCCGTCCGAACGTCCATCAAGCTTTCGTCGTTGCGGCTACCGAATCGTTTCGACCTCCGATTCGTCCGAACGTCCGTCAAGCTTCCGCCGTTGTGGCTGCCAAAATCGTTCCAACCTCCGATCCATTCGAACGTCTGTCAAGTTTTCGTCGTTGCGGAAGGGAGATGCCTTGTGAGCCCCACCGTTGCAGAAGGGAAAAAGGCTTCCGAGCCCCGCCGTTGCGGAAGAGAAAAGGCTTCCGAGCCCTGCCATTGTGGAAGAGAAAAGGCTTCCGAGCCCCACCGTTGCAGAAGAGAAAAGGCTTCCAAGCCCCACCGTTGCGGAAGAGAAAAAGCTTCCAACCGCCGATCCTCATATTATTTTTGTGTCTGGTTATCCCCGCGGATAGACTAGGAGTTTGGCTGCCCGATTTTCTTCAACCACCATTTCTGAACCATGTACCATATTGGATCTTCAAAGAGGAATAATCCGTCGGATCAGTTGGTAACCCCAGACCCTAGGTTACAAGGGTGCAATATCTTGAACAACAACTCTTCCCCAATAGATTTTCTTGCTCACCCCTTAATTCTATTGCCTTCCCCAATAGCTTTTCCTTCTCACCGCTTCATTCTATTTCCTTCCTCCCATAGCCTATGGAAAATCTAAAAGACCAAATTGAAAGATTAGAGAAGGGCGTCAAAGCCCTCGTTTCCAACCAACAAAAATTGAAAGAATAAATGAAAAATAGCAATGCAACACTAAAGAAATAAATAAAAAAATGAAGTTGTTCTAATGTTAGAAAGAATACTAGACGGAAAATCTGATGTCATGATCGAGAAACACAAAGAGTTCGATGACAGAGAACGTAAGTACCATGGCAAAGAACCTGAGCGTCATGACACAAAACCATAATGCAATAGTGGAAGCATTAGAAAAAGTAAGGTCTATTACAAACCATATCAACAGCTTAGATATGTTGGACCAGTATGTCAACAAAAATGACAGCAACAAAGTCAATCAAGACAATAAACAAGAAAAGGAGACAAAATATCTTAGGGATGACCAAAACACCAATAATATATTTAATAAAAATGGGCTCGACCAATATCATAATGAGATTCAAGCCAGTGTCGTTGACAATAAGGATGATCCACACAATGACAAAAGATGTATCCTACAGTATGTAAAGGAATCCAAGTCAAAGAAATCAAATATCGTAGATTCATCTTCTACCTTAACTGTTCTACCACCCTCGAGAAACCTAAATTTAACACTATCTGGTGACTTCGAGTGTGAGAATCCTCAAGACACACCACTTCTTGAGATAACTCATAAAGATAATAAAAGGGAAACATTATGTGATGACATCATAATTATCATGGGACAAGTGATTTCTAAAACAAAGTTTGATATGGTCAGTCACAAAAATATTCCTCGTATTCGTGTACATGGAAAATGGGACAACAATAATAAATAGAATGGAGTACAAATTCAAGTTACAAATGAAGGGAAATTGACAAACTATTGGGTAAAACCAAGCACATACCTAATACAAGTTCTAAAACAAAATACATAAAGGAAGTAATGACGTTGTTTCAACACAAAACAAGAATGAAAAGATGACAACAATAATCTAAGCTTTGAGGACAAAGCTTTCCTAAGGGGAAGGCAACATTACAACTATAAAATAGTAAATAAATAGGAAATCATTAGTAATAGTAATTAATAATATTAAATATAGTTTATGAAGAGAAGCATCTCTTCAATATTTGATGGCCAAGACATTTTTAAGGCGCCCATATACATCGTAATAAATCATCCATTAAATTATCAATTATTTACTTATTCAAATTCTTCCATATTCAGAATTTGAATAAGTAAATAATTGATAATTGAATGGATGATTTATTACAATGGATATGGCCACCTTAAATACGGCTTGGCCATCAAATATTGAAGAGACACTTCTCTTCATAAACTATATTTAATATTATTAATTACTACCAATTATTGTGGGAATTTTTCCACTTGATGATGTGGGAATTCATCCCTTTGTAAAGGAGAGTATTTTTGAAGAAGAGAATGAAGCGGTTATGCAGTTGAGCGGATCCCAAAGACGTAGCCAAGAGGTATGGTGAACTCCATTAACAACAAGGTGATATCTCATCTCATGTATTTATTTTTTGTCTCGTGTTTCCTTATGCATGGTATTTCCACAATTATGTTCATTAAATGCATTAAGTGATGATATATGGGACTAACAACACATTTATAAAGTTTAATATTCAAATTGGATTCAAACCTAAATGCAATCGAGTTCAATTAAAATGGTCCTATAACTAATCATTTTTCTTAAGTGAGCTTAGAATCATATTAGGTTGATATCAAGGTCATCTCGGATCAAATAACCTAATGTAACCAATCCATGGTACCACCACTTATGCACATCTCCCTCTAAATGCAGGGTGGCATATCTAATCACCTTAGTCTCCTCCATGGGATTGTGTTGGAAATATGTATCCAAGTTATAAACCCACACTCTTGTTGTGAACTTGTTGGACCCATAGAAGGATATAATAGTCAACTTTCCAACCTTCCACTACAAGTCGAATTTCTATTGACACCTATTGAAGTCCCTAGGTTTGTTTCTATGCTTGACATTGCAAAACTCTTGAAAGAACATCGCTACATGAAACTCTTCACCAAGGTCTTGATGCTCCCTCAAATAGTCTATAAAACTATCACTTGGTAATGGTTGTCTTGTATTTCCAACTCGATGCTCCTCCACAAACTGGGGGAAGAGAGGTCTAGGTGTCATTGTACTAACCGCTCAAGTGCTCTATTGAGTGGGAACATTAGTGTTGCTTCCTTCTGTGTGGTTCTCGTTTTCCTGTTTTTTTCAATTTTTTTTGGTTGGTATGTATATTAGTAACAAGATGAGTCATAAGCTGAACTAACTGCTCTTACCCCTTTCCAATTCACTCAATATTCTGATGGGGTTTCCCTCTAGTGAATCACTATTGCTTTTCTCATTTCTACTAACCCCAAGCATGAAAGTTCAGATGACAAAGTTGCACATGATATATTGAAGTGATCCAAAGTAGGAAAATATAGTGAAGACATCCAAATTGCAGATCTCATGACAAAATTGCTTCATTCTTCATTAACCAACAATATTCATAGCTACATCAAGGGATGAGCAACACAAACTTATCTTCTATAGTGACCTGGAAGTACTGAGGCACTTCTTAAATATAGTTTTGAATGAGATTTATATTCAACATGAATATTAATCAATCTCAAATTCGGTACTATGACATCTAAAAATTGTAGTTGATCCCAACATAAACTTTGTTTCAACCAAATAGAGAAATTTTGAACAATACTTCTATCGTATGACAGTGAAATACATATTGAACAATTATTAGTTTGCTATAAGCATAACATTGATCTAAAAGTGATTGTAGATCTTACCTTAATGATTCATTGGAAATGTAGCTTCCTTAATGCCTTGGATTGTATGTGATGTAAAACTTATATGTATATTCTCCCTTACCAAGATCATCTCTATTGTAATCTGGTATAGTCAAATCGTAGGACACTTTGACCTAAAGTATGTGTAATGAAAATAGTGATGCCCCTAGTTGGGTGTTCTTTCCCAACCAATGTTCACATGCATTGAGTGCATTATCTATGTGCCTTGGTAGAATCAATGGCATGGCTAGTTGGTACAACAGTGAAGTCTCTTGTAGTGTCACATTTTTCAAAGCAACAAGGAATTAAGAAACATGTTATTGGTGTATGGGAGTGAAAACAAGGAATGCACCCTCCTTAAGGATGTATCATCTCACACAATGGAAATTATTCCAACCGAAAAGTATACAACCTTCACAAAGAGATCAACCCTAGCAATAAACAACAACTCCCTCTCTTTTTATAGATCGAACTCTCCACTGAAACTGCAACATACAAAACTGGTAGTGTTGATGATGGTGAACTCAACCTCTCTTTCTTAGTAGTGGATTGGGACCTCACAAAGGAAGGAATGCCAAACTCTTCAACAAATGTAGCCCCTCTTCCAATTACTCTAAAAACTTAATTAAATCTTCATATATGTGGTGAATACTATTGTCTCAACCTCTCTTTCTTAGTAGTGGATTGGGACCTCACAAAGGAAGGAATGCCAAACTCTTCAACAAATGTAGCCCCTCTTCCAATTACTCTAAAAACTTAATAAAATCTTCATATATGTGGTGAATACTATTGTTTAGGAATAAACACCTTATAACCGAAGGTCTGGGGTTACCAACGTACTCCTAAAACTTGTAGACAAACAGCTTTAAAGTACAGAAAGGAAATAGGAATATAGGATGGACTCACCCAATTCACGACGATTGACCCAAGCTTTGTCTTCTCCTGCTCTGGTTCTCCTCCAAAGCTTTCAGGGATGTTTCTCCTTCACCTACAAAGAGAAAATCCTCCAAATGCAAACTTATATATGTATATTTGACAAGTTAGATAAACAATATATAGAGTGCTTAATCATAAATATTCATCAAACCATGATACATGAAAGATATTCAACACGCATTTGGAATAAGAATTCTCTTTATTAACAATAGTGAATGAGTTAAGGTTACAACCCAATGCCTGAAACAAGGACTCCTCTGCAACCAAAGGATTCTAAGTTCTGCTACTCAAAAGACTTCTAAATAGATACCACCAGCATAAATTTGCTCTCCAAGTATCATTGATTAATGCCCTCCCCAAGGCCTCTATTTATACTTAGTGAAATAGAGTAGTTTCGAAGGTTGAGGAGGTTGAGACAGTTAAGATAGTTATTGATTAGGGATTAACACATCTCCATTAATCACGATTTATTATTTTTAATCTCAAAGGAAGGCGTACGTGAGTATTGATACTAGCAACCTGCGTATGACATGTGAGTTGCTATAAGGCAAACCCGCGTACAGATCTGTACGCGAGTTGCAATGACAATACTTGCGTACAGTATGCGATATGCTGTAGAAAAAGTCGTGTATGTACGTGGGTTGCTTATAGTAAAAGTTGCGTACAGCAATTGACATATGAAAAGGTAAAAATGGCAAGCTGGATGGATAGTGAATGTATTTCATAACATGCCCATCTATAGTGTTTTAGGCAACCTTCAATCCATAAATGTCCTTTTGTGTGCCAACAAGTGAAGTGTCAGCACTCGGACGGAGAAGTGCCATTTGGGTTGATAACAGATGCCCCCTAATGTGTGAGGTCAGAGGGAAACAATGGCCGAAATACATTATAATCTTTATCTTTGGAGAACTCAGAAATCCAATGGAGCAGAGGCAGTACCTGAAACAAATACAATAATAATGTCATATACAAAGTCATATATAAAGATGCTACGTTCAATATATGGAACACTATCTCCTTTACAATATTTGAGTACATGATATAATACGGGTACAAGACCACGTATATTACAAAGGTGGATTGAAGCCACAATATAAAATAATGATGAGTCTTCAAAGATCTGGAAGCCGTGTACATAAGTGGAACATAATCTTGCGCAACTTAGTCCATAAATGAGGAACTCAGGTCTTCATAAACAATCCCAAAGAACCAATACAATCCAAGCCATGTGAATAAATGTAGGTTGAAGTCGAACATGGAGCGGATTCAACAGTTTGTCAATCAATAGGTGATAACCAACAACTGAAGCAAAGGAGTTCACTAATGAGGAAAGTGAATCCTGAGGTACATTCATCAAAACTCTAGGTCTTCGTCATCAGGAAGTACTGAAGCGGAACCATACTGTGATAAGGAAGGCAATAGATCCTCCAACGGATCACAAGAGTGACTAGAAACTGGACAAAGAAAGGGAGACACAAGAGATAACAGATGTGACAATGATGGGATCAAGATAGAGATCAGACATTGAGTTAAGTCCTTGAACAGTGAGCACGAAACAAATATGACCCAAGGCAACTTTTAACTTTATAGATAGAACAACTAGATTTATCTGTCATGTAGGATACATGATCATATTCCCCAGGTATAACGAACAAGAGGAGAAGTGATAAACTCAAAGTAATAGATGAACTGAAAGTGAACACTGAGACATGGGTATCGAAAAAAACAAAGAGTGTTATGTTCAAGGATGACATGCTTCCACTAAATGAAAACAAGAAAAAACTTCTTCCTTACCTTCCCTATTAAATTTTAACAAGTCCAAGAAAGTCAGCTCGGATCTCTCTTCATTTTTTAACAAGCTTGAAGAGAAGAGAAAATAATGCTTGATAGTGTCACTAATTCGTGGATTTAATGAGCCCGAACTAGCACATGATCGATGGTGTTTTCATAGTTTAGAGAGTCTGAAAACTCCAAAGAAGACTCCAAGGGGGTCCTTTTTCGTACAATTTAGTCTCCTGAGGCCGAAAAAGTATAAAACAAACCACAGAAGAACTCTCTTAGCTTCTGAAGAATTAAGGCACACCTTTTTCGTATTTAGTCAGGAAGGTCCGAAAAAGGTTAAATTACCACCTACCCAACTCTCTTTCAAAAGCAGCATATAGCCTGATTTTTATGAGTGTGAGGGAAGGCAAAGTCACTCGGAAAGATCCATTTGATTACGAGGAATGGGGCTTACAACAATAAACTCAATGCTTTGTTCTTTAGGGTTTAACAAGCATGACAAAGACATAAAGTACACTCAAAATATTTTTCATGTTTTGGCCCAGAGCACGAAAAAAGAGAAAACTAAGCTCATACTGGGGGTTCCTTTTCCATAAATTTAGTCCCTCATGTTCGGAAAAGTGATAAACTTGTACCTGAGATTACTCTTCTCAATTACATAGAAAAGAGAGTGTTCCTTTCTCGTATTATTCCACATGGTCTGAGAAAGAGATGACCTACCACCAATGTGAATGCCCATTCACATATTCTTAACGAGCATGAACGGACAAGTTTACTCGGTAATCAAGTCTATTTTGAGGAGTCAGACCTGGGCCTAAAGAAACTCAATATCTTTCCTATGAAGTTTTAACGAGCCCGAAAAAGTCAACTCACGGTCTCCTTACTATTTTTAACGAGCCCAAAGGAGAGCAGAAAGAATGCTCTAAATGCGAGGATACGAGTGTCATAGGCAAGTGAAACTAGTTCCAAGCGCAAGGAACAGACCTATGCATAATGCAAGGAACATGAGCAGGATAAAGACACTTGGGGAATGTCTCCTCAAGGTAAAGGATGTCAAGTTTCAAAGGAAAAATGATACAAGGCTTAGCGACGATGAGAACAAAGATGAGGGCTTATACAACGAGCTAAAAGCATGGAAGCTGACATCAGGCTCAAAAGCGCGAGCAGGATACATGCAAATGCAGTTACAGCTTGAACAATACGACAAGGCCAGTAAACAGTTGTGAATCCAACCAAAAATCCTGTCTCCAATAAATAACAACATCATAATCATATTCAGAAGAAAAGATCCGATGCAGGTCACTTTGGCAGAAACACATGCGACTTTGCTATCTTCTACAAAAGGTAAAGTCAAGGCAGAATCAACCGAAGAATATTCTATAGCACCAACGCTTGAGGGTTTATAATCAGTAAGATAAACCTCAAAAGGAGAGAAAAAATCAACAAGGGAGATAGAGTCTGCAAGAACAAAATCAGTATCACAGGAGTTGAAAAATTCATAAGAAAAATCAAACTCATCAACATCACTGACTTGTTGTTTAAAGAAAGAGTCAAAAGACTCAACAAGACCAACATAAGAAGAAAGGTCATGATTACTAGGCAAATCAGGGTTAGACTTAGGCACAATTGAACCAACATCCAACAGAAGATCAGACTGTATCAAAGACTCTAGGAAGACTTCATCCGAAGGAAGGAGATCATCTGAGATAGGACACATGTCTAAACTTTCAAATGGACTGACAGAGTGGAGAGAAGGCTCCACAGTCTGTATAGGATGAGTCACCTAGTCAACTGCTGGGACCAAGTCCCGAGAAGGTAAGCATGAAGAAAAAGGCTGCTTCTCGGTAGCAATTGAACGCAAAGGACATGAGGCCACATAGCTCACCTATGGAGGGGTAGTGTCTATAGAAACACTGGGAATTGATAAAGGAAATACCTGGTCTCGATTTGGGTCAGGAGATGGATCAAGAAAATCCAACTAATCGATAGTGACAATTTCTTCGCCATGATTAAAGTACATCACACGAAAAAATGTTGACACCACATCTTGCATGGCATAGACATAATCACATCCAAGGAGCATATTGAAGTCCAAGGGGTCTTCTATCACCATGAAGTCAACTAAGGCAGTCTTCCCACCTAAAGTAACAAGTGTTTGAGCAAGAATTCCCAAGGCTATACAAGTTCTTCTATCAAACACCAGTAACTGACTAGAAGTCAACACAAGGCTGGGAGATTCCATGCCTCTCCAAGCACGAGCAAACAAAATACTATCTGAGGCTCCTTCATCAACAATACAATGATCAATAGTGTATGATTCAACTTTGACCTTTATTTGGAAAGGTGCATCAGAAGGAAGGCGCGGCTCAACTAGGCTATCCCAATCAAAGGAAGCAATCCGAGAGCTTGGTGGGGGTTGATCCGAAGCAAGTTCAGTGCCCCCTTGTTCAGTAAGTTCTGAACTGGCAGTGAAGAAAATGTGACTAGTGGACACTTCACTCTCCAAAGGAAGAGTGGGATTGATCGACAATGAAATCAATTCAACTGCTTCATCGAAGTCACTCTTTGTAGGGAGAGTGGGATTGACCAAAGATGACATTGGTTCAAACACATCAGGATCACTCTCTGAAAGAAGAGTGGAAATGACCAAATTTGAGATTGGTTCTACCGCTTGATCAACCAACGGTTCAATAGGGTGTTGAGAAACTATAGGTTGTTCAAAAATGGGTTGACCATGAAACCAAAATCTTATTACCTCTTCAATAGAAGGGCATTTATAAGTAAGGTGGTCTCCCTCACAAATCTTACAAGGAAACTTGGACTTGTATTTTGAAAGGGTAGTCTTTTCAACAATGTCAACATGACTCACAGTGGCTGATGAATTGTCTTTAGCATGAAGTACATAGGCTAAAATACTGCCCCCAGCATGAAGTACAGAGGCTGAGAGACTACCCCCAGCATGGCTTGCAGAGGCTAAGAGACTGCCTCCAGCATGGCTTGCAAAGGCTAAGAGACTGGGCTTAACATGACCTGTAGAGGTTGAATGAGTGCCCCCTTGCTTATGTGCCTTCTTCCTATTCCTCCTTCTTTTACTCCTTTTAGACTGTCGGTTACTAGTATCAGTACTTTCACCGCATGAGGTAGAAGGAGTAGGAGAATTAACTACGGGTGAAGGGGGAGAAATGTTTTGATTCCCTTGAAATAAGGAGCTTCCTTGAGAAGCATCAGGAGCATTCAGGACTGTTGGAGTGGAAAATAACCACACCGGTATCCCTAGGGTGAATCTAGGTATATTCAGGGTGGCCATCAAGGGAACACCAACATTCCCCATGAGTGGAATAGTACAAGGAGTTCCCAACATGTGGATCTCTTGGTTGGTGTTCAAATGGGGTGTTAGACATAGTTTCAAACAAGGAGATAAAGTCTGAGGTCAACAAGAAACCAAAAGTACCAAGCACACACCTGAAGGAAAACTAAGTACAGACAAACCACACAGCACTCACTAAAAAATTCCTAAAGCCAAACAGACATACAGGTATAAGATACGCTTTCTAGAAGAAAGCTGATAGACAGTTACTTGGCGTCCCTGTAGATGTTCTTAGGCACAAGTGGAGGAATCACCCACCGCCCTCCCACACCTTCTACCAAGGTTACCTTCCAAGCCAGTCCAAGGTCACCCAAAAATAGCCTTCTGGTGTACCTGTGTATGAACCCTAGATGTCAAAGAGACTAAAGGATACCTTAACTATATTGATAGTTTGGGGGGATAGTTGCAAGCCTAGTTCGTACGCATGGGCAAGGTAGCTGAGCCCGAAACTCTGTCTAGGATAGAATCCCCAGATGCGTAAAAACCCTGGTTTACATTTTGACAAGGAATCAGAGGGTTATCTCCTCATTCCAAGCCTCCACATGGCCTCGTGCTTAACTCCTGTTTGAGAGGAGCTTCCCAGATACAATCATCATACAAAATGGTTTACCTAGTGATTGGCCAGCTACGTCTGAAATTAAACACTTGTGGGGAGTTTAAATTCCCTATCCCACAAGTCTAGCCTGAGCTAGTTGGTGTATGGCCCTATAAAATAAAACTTACTAATAATTTTAAAATTATATCGTTTATTTTAAGGGTTGTTTTTAATCAGAGGGTAAATGGCATGAAACTTATGTGGTGTTTTGACTCAAAGTTGAAACCAAACAACTAAGCAAAGAGAAATTAAATGCAAAAAGCAAACTATTCTCTTTCTTTTCCAAGTAGAAACTTAAAAGCCACAAAAGAACAAATTCTTTTTGTTTTTCCAAAAACAATGATATGCCATGCATTCTAGACTAAAAAACTAATCTACATCCATATAAAGCAAACATGTGTTTTTCTTTTTCTTTTATAAATGCAAAAGAAAAATAAGACTATATTTTTTTTGTAATTTTTGAGATTATATTTTAAAAACTGAAAGTAAAACTACTCTATGCAAAATTACATGCAAAAGCTTCAAAATGTTTTTCTCTTCACTTTTTAAAATGCTCAAAGACTACTTATGCACCTAAAATGCACAAAAACTTGAGTATGCTTGAATTTAACAAACTGTATAAAGTAAGCAAAGCGAAGTAAACAGATTATAAAGACTAAGAAATCAACCACCTAAGGAAGACTTGGAACCCTAGCTTGGGCGGACACAATGTAAAGAAGCCACTAAAATCACACAAAGGTAAGTGGCACACCAATCACTACTCGAAAATAGACTAGGATAGACAATGCCTGGAAACCTTATCACTGCTTCAGACAAACAACACTTACACCTATAACCCAAACAGGCAAATCCACTTCAAATTTGCAAACAGAATGAAAATCCAAACAAGAGAACTCAAGGGCTTTATAGGAAAGCACAAGGTGTGGCCAACAAGGTCATCAAAATAACAGTACAGTGCTTATAAGGAAGACCAACCAGCAAACAGAAATTAGAGAGGGACAGGGACAAGAAAACCCTAGCCCAGAAATTCCTATTCCAAGGCTTGTACATGACTGTGTATAAGGGAAACTCTCGTACTGTACATGACTGTCTTAGAGAGCAACCCGTGTACGCAGGCCTCTGTACGCGACTGTATGCAAGAGCAATCCATGTACAGGTACAAAATTTTCTAAAAAACAAGAAAATTCACAAGGCCTTCAAACACTATGCTAAGCATGAACTAGGACAATATACCACACACAAACTCAAGGAAAATACTGGTCAAAGGCAACAGAAATAACCTACAGCAGTCTGGGATCCCTAGCGGAGTAGCCAGTTCTGTTGTTTAGGAATAAACACCTTATAACCAAAGCTCTAGGGTTACCAACGTACTATTAAAACTTGCATACAATCGTCTTTAAAGGACAGAAAGGAAATAGGAAGATAGGATGGACTCACCCGATTCACGATGGTTGACCCAAGATTTGTCGAGTCTCCTGCTGTGCTTCTCCTCCAAAACTTTCAGGGATGTTTCTCCTTCACCTACAAAGAGCAAATCCTCCAAATGCAAACTTATATATGTATATTTGAAAAGTTAGATAAATAATATATAGAGTGCTTAATCATAAATATTCATCAAACCATGATACATGAAATATATTCAACACACATTTGGAATAAGGATTCTCTTTATTAACAATAGTGAATGAGTTAAGGTTACAACCCAACGCCTGAAACAAGGACTCCTCTGCAACCAAAGGATTCTGATTTCTACTGCTCCAAAGACTTCTGAATAGATACCACCAGCGTAACTTTTCTCTCCAAGTATCATTGATTAATTCCCTCCCCAAGGCCTCTATTTATACTTAGTGAAATAGAGTAGTTTCAAAGGTTGAGGAGGTTGAGACAGTTAAGATAGTTATTGATTAAGGCTTAACACATCTCCATTAATCACGATTTATTATTTTTAATGTCAAAGGAAGGTGTGCACGAGTATTGATACTAGAAACCCACATATGACACGTGAGTTTCTATAAGGGAAACCGCGTATAGATTTGTACGCGGGTTGCAATGACAATACTCGCGTATAGTACGCGATATGCTGTAGGAAAAGTCGTGTATGTACGCAGGTTGCTTATAGGAAAAGTCACGTACATCAATTGACATATGAAAAGGTAAAAATGGCAAGCTAGATGGATAGTGAATGTATTTCATAACATGCCCATCTATAGTGTTTTAGGCAACCTTCAATCCATAAATGTCCTTTTGTGTGCCAACAAGTGAAGTGTCGGCACTCAGATGGAGAAGTGCCATTTGGGTTGATAACATATACTACATATTCTTGTGCGACAATGAATATTAGTGATATTATATGAGTGATATCATCCTTTATATTGACTAGGGTGGATGGTTTCACCATCGAAATTGATGTTATCTCTCGAGGTTTTCGTCCTAAGAGAAAGAAGCTGAAGATCTCTCCAAAATCACTTTTCAAAAATGAGAATACGTGAATGAATGAGAGAATGAGGTGACTTGCTCTTTATCTCCACTTTGACCCTTTTTTACCACTTTTATCCTTTTTCCCTCTTTTAATAAAAGTGACTTTTACAATAATCACTTTATGAGCTCATTATTCAACATCACTTTATAAAACCGCCTCTATTCCTAGTGACATTAAATAATAAATTAATTCCCTTGCCTGTCGACTATATTCCATGGAACAAATGGACTAATATGTCGTCATATAGAGTGATCAAGTGAAAAGGGATAGACACATGACACATATCACTATTACAAGATACAAAGGGGTAGGTTACACACCATTTGGTGTTTTGAGGGTTGATGCAAGTAGTGGTAGTTTAAATAACTAAACTACTCATGCTAAAGTTTGCTCAAGTCATCAATGTGAGAAATGAAAACAATGGTAGGTGATTAGGGTTCAAACATGTCAAACTTGTATAGTATTGAGAATTCATCAACTTATCTAGAAGCAATTCCATGATTTTGTGATTTTGAATTACAACATTGTGAGGTGAAAAATCATCATTATGTTATCGTTTGAACAAGAGGAATTAGAAGGGAATGCAAGTAATCAAAGGACTGTACCTCAATTATAGCATTTGTTGAATTTAGTTTTAGATGAGGAGAGTTAATGTCATGCAGAAATTACAACCACTATCCTGTTGCATGCAAAAGTTGCAGTTTCCATCTAGTTTCCTATACAAAATATAGTTGCAAGCTAGTTGTTATATAGTTCCTGTAGAGTCATCATACATTTCCTAGTCATCTTGTCACACATTGATCCATAATCGATGGGTTTATATCCCACTCAACTCACCAACATAGATACTATGCGAAAAAAATATTTGTATTCTATGTTCTTTGTGTTATGTATAATGCTCTATCTTCAGGGCGGCTTCTCTACCTTTGTTCCTTAGAAATCGTTTCATACAATATACAATGTCACCCACACACACGAAACTACATAAAAGTGTAGTTTCAAATGAAGTTGTGGTCTTTAGTATCCGATTAAACCACCAAGATTCTAACTCAACATGTTATTGTGTGGTATTTCTTCCTATGGTTTTCAACACATGTACTCTATCATAGTGCTTATTCTTGAGTCTCAATTATTTATACCTTGGTAAATATCTCAAGATTCCATAATAATATTATTACCACTGTCATGAATGAAACAATGATTTTAACAACAACACAAGTTACTTTCTTCGTAAACCTACTCTATGAATTCAAAATGCCTAATGAATGGATCTTATTGTCTTACTCCTCGATAATTGGATTAAATTTGTATACACTCTAGAGAAACAAACTAGAATAAACAAGGTTGGATCATAAACCATGTGAGGGCTAGTGGAAAGGAAGAGGGGTAAAAAAAGAGAGAGATCACAATACCAAATTCCCATGGGACTTCTAAAGTACCAGTCTCGCAATACATCAAATGATTCCAACACACCATGACACGAGGCTCGAGAAATTGGAAGGATTGATGAACTGTTGATGAAATTGTAACTTTGAAATGTATTCACTTGTATTTCTTATGTATTGTAACCTGATGTTTATTTTGGGATGTACTTGAGTCATGTCATGCCCCGATGTTCATATCGGGAGGTTCTATAATGTAAAAAAGTCATGTCAAGTCATTGTGGGTAACCCTCCTATTGATCAAGGGTTAAAGTCCCCACAGTTTCGAGGCACTAGGGTTATTAGACTCACCTAGTGAAGTCAGCCCTAGTTGGGTTTATTCAAGTCGGGAATCAGTATAAATAGAGAGCTAGCCTCTCTATTTATCACACACTCACTCACACTCAGTTGTAGTGCATAACTGAGGAAGAGAAAGACACTGGGGCAAGGAAGAAAGAGCTTACTACTGTCAGGAGATCATCTTACTATTTTGGGGTTTTACTTTTGGTGCTGATTCTATCTCTAAGGAAGTTGTGGGGTTTTCTCCATTTATGGTTTCCCCGAGGAAAAACACTGTGTTCATTGTCTCTTGTGTTTGATTGTTGTGCTTGTTGTTCTCTCAGTTAAAGATCCTCATGTTATGCTAGCTTAATGTTAAAAATATAACATGAACATGTAGGTCGAATTGTTTAATGATATAGGAAAATGACCTTGAAAAGGGGTGCGTACAAACCAGCAATTGGCAATACAAACAACCAATCAAAGGTACGTTAAGTCATGGCATTAATTCACATAAATATGGAAATGAAAATGGCTAACTAGCACAGGAATTTTCCCAACACTGGTAACATGGCTAGACACAGATAAAAACATCTCAGGAAATTCAAATCCCCCTAGGAAATGAAATATACACCCCAAGAAATCTAAATTCACCCAAGCAGTATAAATTCACCCCAAGCACTTTTAATTTCTCCCTAGTGCTTGTGAATTTTTCCTAGGAACCGCTATTTTCACCCTAACACTTGTGAATTTGTTGTGGTAATGCTAAAATCACTCCAGGCATAAAAAACTCGCCCTAGGTAAAAAAAAATGCTCATCAATTATAAAAACGCTCAACGGTGAACAATTTGAATCATAATCGAATTTATAAAGTCCCTTAGAGATTGCAACAGTCAATTAAAAATAGCCTTTGATCTCTAGCAATGGGAATGCATCCTATGGTGGATGTTTACTAGTTATTGGATCCTTTATTAGACCAAAATACAAATCAACAACGCATTAAACCACTATAGCTTCAACAAAACTCCATTCAATTACCTAACCATTTACAGTGATTGGCAACCATTAATTAAATAGGGGAGCTCTCAACCACTGAATAAACAAATAAATGCAAAGGAACATCAAGCACACATTAAATTTTTTAATAAGACATTATTTACACTGGAAACCTAAATGAGGAAACCAACATTCAATTGACGTTTATTTTTTCGATGCAACGATCTTTGGATTACAACATAGAACTGGGAAGGCCAACAAGATTGACTTTTCATTTTCCATTTCAGTCTCATATTTTCATTTTTTAATTCAATTAAATATTGTCTTTTTTTTTATTTTTTTTCCCTCACACTTGCATTATCTTTAATGTATTTCCTAACCTTTATACATTTCCAAAATGCATTATAGTTACTTAGTATTAAAACCAAACGTTTTGTTCAAATCCATTTCTGGATCACAAAATTATATTAGTTAAGTTATACAACAACCACTAGATCTATTTTGTATAGGTAAATTCTATAATTCAACATTTATAAGAGTTTAGACATATTTTGTTTCTTCCAATGGGAACCCCAATACAAAAATATTGGTTTCAATTTCCACACCTAAAAAGTAAAAACTCAAATGTAGTTGATGAAAAAAAACTCATGGGAAATAGTAAAAGGGATTGAAAAATCACCTATAGGCCCTGTTAGTTTTTATTAGATCTCATTACCTTAGTTAGGATCGTTATTTGAAAGAATGGGAAGTACAAAAATATGAATAAGATAGAACAAATACACAATACGCAAATATTTTCACCAGGGAAACCATAAAGGAGAAAACCCTGCAAACTTCCTCAGAATAGTACAGACACAAAGACTATATCATAAGATGAAAAATCCCAGTAATAAGAAGTCTCCAGAAGCTCTCTCTCTCTCTCTCTCTCTCTCTCTCTCTCTCTCTCTCTCTCTCTCTCTCTCTCTCTCTCTCTCATGCGAACTTGAGTGAGTGTGAGGTCTGTATAAATGAGGGAGGGCACCTCCCTATTTATACTAATAAAGTGACTGACCTATTACATGACTGGGGTCGACCTCTTACCCTAACAAGGCCGACTTCTCCTAGAGAGAATACAAAAATACATTACATGATGTTTCACTGGGGACTATTTCCCAAACTTGAAACTAAGATTGTACCTCAAGGTCTATACACAGTAATGACATACCAAAATGAGGTAAACACATCTCTGATGGGGGAACAACAACATACAATGATAATATACATCAAAATACCTTCTGAAGTTACAAATAAATCAATAGTCCCTCTTAACTAGGAAGGTATTCTCTCTCTTCCACAGTCATCAACACATATGGTCCATTCATCATCACAGATTCATCAGCATAGTTGTTACTGTCATCATCTTCTTATTGATCATCAAAATTTTCTACAAATCCAACCCTTTTTCATGTTAGGTGTATGCCTATTCCTCATCCAGGTCTTCATCACATCTACAAGCAAGCCATCGTGTAGGAACAGTCGAGGACCCTCTTGACATTGCCACGACAATAACCTGTGTCTCCTACCTTTATCTTGTTGTATCTAGATCATCTCTTTTGTCTTGCTCAAAACAAAATAAAACACACAGATCACACAAAGCACATCCTAGATGCATACCACCTGCATTTTATCACCATAGTAGTATGCCAGGATATTTCACATCATTAGGACAACATGTAACATCCACAATGAAAGACTCACCTAGGAGCACACCAAGTGCATTACATCTCTCCATAGTCAACCTACATTCTACCAGCATAGAAGAACTTCCTAGGTGCACCTCAAGTGCTTCAGGACCTTATCATCTCCAACATGGGAACACACACATATATAGATATATATATGTAAGGATTGATTACGATTGAACAACCTGCTACACCAAGGATTTTAAATTCCAGGTCAACCTCAAAGACTTATTACATATAAACAACCTATGTCCAGGATATTTTATGTTCATACAACCTTTGGGTCGTATTACATCTGAGTAACTTGTGTATCATGCAAAGGATCCTTTTTACACTCGAACAACCCACGGGACTTATTACATCCAAAAAACCTGCGTACCACACCATGGCTCACATTTACATTCGAATAACCTGTATCAGTACTAATTACATCTGAGTAACCTACGTATCACACCAGGGCTCATATTTACACTCAGACAACCTACATGACTGATTATTTCAAAGCAACCTACTACATCGGGGTCTTCTCCGCTTGGACAACCTGTCTCATTTCCCATGTGAGATATCATGCATATGTTTATTCTAATCTCTCGTTATTTATGGTATAGAAACATATCAGGACCGATTACATCCAAGGATAACCTACGAGCTTCTCCATGACTTATCACATCCAAGGACAACCTACAAGACTAATTATGTCTGAGCAACCTATGATCTTTTCCATAATTTTATTATCATGCAACCTGTCTCTCCAGCTATGCTATAAATCATTACTCTCTCTTTTGATGGGTCTCTTTATGGATCACACCAAATCTTTCTCTAAGGTACTCAAACTTCACTTTGGCACACAACTCTGATTGTCCTCAAAGATGCAAGTTACATCTAACTGGAGATCAAACAAGTCAAATAGTAGCTTCCGCAGCCACACTGCCTCGCAACTAGTCGAGCAAGCGGCAACATACTTTGTCTCATTCGTATTCAACACCATGCATGACTGCTTCTTGATAAACTAGGAGATCATGCCAGACCCCAAATTTAAGTAGCAACCCAAATTTCTCTTACTATTAGTTACGCTACCTACCCAATCCAAATCAACATAACCGTGTAGGTTAATATTCTGATTTGCATCATAATTGATCCCATAATACACTATACCTTTTAGATGCCTCAATGAATTTTTTGCAGCTATCAAGTGAACATGTCTCAGATCCTTCAAGAACTGAATCAGCATGTTCACAGCAAAGCATATGTCGAGTCTCACATTTGTCAGATGCATTAATGAGCCAATCATCTGACGATACATCATGGCATCAACCGACTCTGATGAATCATCACATAGAAGATTTAAGTTTGATGCCATAGGTGTGGCTGTCACTTTGCAGCCTAGCATTTTGAGTCTCTTCAGAATCCCCACTGTATACTTTCCTTGACTAAGGAAAATCCCATATACATTCTACCACACCTCCATGCCTAAGAAGTAGTGCATCATCTCCAGGTATTTCATCTCAAACTTTGTAGCAAGTCTCCTCTTTGCATATTTAATGAGTTCATCCTCTCCCATCAGAAACAAGTCATAGACATATAGCAAGAGAATCACTGGTCTTTCACCTTCAACCTTGAAGTAAAGGTTGGAATCCTCTTTACTCTTGGTAAATCCTTGGCTCATTCGGAAGCTATCCATCATGTTTTACCATGTCCTAGTGCCTATTTCAGTCCATACAAGGCCTTCTTCAGTTTGCACACATGAGTCCTCATGTCATGTGTCTCAAATCCCAGTGGTCATTCCATGTACACTTCCTCCTTGACTACACCATTCAAGAATGTTGTCTTGAAATCCACTGGTCTATCTTCCATTTCATAACTGTAGCTAATGCAAGTATGGTCCTAATGGAAGTGTACCTCGCCACAGGTGCAAATGGCTCTTCGTAGTCTATGCCTTCTTTATGTGAGAAGCCTCATGCTATGAATCTTGCGTTGTATTTCTCGATGCTACCATCTACAATATGCTTGATCTTGTAGATCCACTTTGAATTCATGATATAATTATTTTCCGGTCTCGGAACTATCTCCCTATCATGTCGTCCCCATCCCAATGAGACTACTAGTTAACCATGTTTCACCCACCTACTAGTTCCCTAGGTTGGGGAGGAGGCATTAAATATTTCAATAAGGGAGCTATGATACCCAAGAGAGCCTTATTTTACCATCTACACATTAAATTGGGTCATACAAACAATAAATATGGAGAAAATAAAGTGTCATTGCTTCATGAAGACACTTGAAGGTTCATGGACACCTTGGGTGGCTAGATTCTTCCTTACACCTGTCATGAATTAACCCCAAATTTGAAATTATGAGTAATGGAACATTATAGGAAGGTGAATAGGTGTCAAGTAACATGTCATGAGCCCAAGGATTTGAATAGGTGAAGAGGAATAACTCCCCATTGAAGAGGAAGAGACTAGGAAGAAACTATGTACCACTTGGAGAGAGATTCCCTGCATTTTATGACAAAAATAATGGAATATTCTATGATAAAATAAGACATTATTTCATACCTATGACAATCTGACATGTCAGGGATAAAAATATCCACCAAGAGGGCACACTTCTAGGTTGGTAGCAGCAATTTGAATTTGGAGGAAGATTGAGGGATGACGAGAAGGACAAGTGTCATAGGGGTAACTAAACATCAAGGATGAGTTGGAGGAAGCATATGGGAGGGACTTAGAACTTGTAGGTACTTATGAGAGTTATAAAAATATTTCATGAGGAAGGAGAATGGATTTTTATAATTTGATAATTTTCCTTTGGCATTTTGGAAAGCACTAGCTTGTTCATTACACGATGAGTGCTCACTCTCCTTGCTAATGAGCCAATTTAAAGGGAGTTGGATTCTCATCCAAATTGGTTGTTGGATAGGATACCATGACCTCTCATTTGGATCTTAATGGAGTGTTTTTATTGCATAAATTAGGTTGCTACAGTTCGTGATCCATCTTTTCCCCCATTCCCTCATTCCCTACTTTATTATTCCAATGTTTCCATATGATGGTGCACTAGTGTGAATGATGCTTGCGTCTTGTTCAGTCCAGTTGATTCCCAAGCATGGATGAATTATTTATGGATATGTAATATCTCTCGCATACTCTTTGTAATTAGAAATTATCAGAAATACATATGCAAAAATGTCCACATTTCCAAGCTATGGTTTGACTAGTTTCTATGTATTGGTTTCCATTCGAAAGGAGTTGTGTATCTGATTTTTGCTGAGAATTTTCTCTGATGTTATATGTTGTTGAGTGATATATTAATATTTTTTTCATTTTCTACATTCCTTATGCTCTATTCTAAACCATTTCATGTGCATTTTATGAGTAAAATTTAAGCTATTACTGTCATTTCCCTTAAGCAAATATCACTGAACATTTGCATTCGAATGTGAAGCTTAATAAATATGTTGCAGAAATTATACCCACACATAATGAAATTAAATTAATTCTAATATCAGTACCTATACTCTATTTTATAATTTTGGAGGGTTGCATATGATTTGGAGAGCCATTTCTTCCCATACCCTAGGGGGAATTTCACCACAATTTACTAGCAATTTTTTCATTTTTTCCAATGACACAAAATTGAGTTGCATATGTCTATAACATGTTATAAAGTGCCAAAAAATTCCATTTAATGGACCTAATACTCACCATATCTATCTCTACCAAATTTGAGACCCTCTTGTGCCATTCGAAGTTCCAAGAGTCCAAACTAGTTAATACAATTTTGCCCCAAATTTTGCCTTTATTTGAAATTTTCAAATTGGGTCATTATAGTGGTATCAGCGCATGATCTTAGAACCTATTGGATTCCTCTATTAATTTTTCTTGATGATTACCTTCCTCCATTATAAATTGAGGCTAAAGACATTAATAGTGGAAGAGAAGAGAGTGAAGAAGTTAATTCTAGGTATGAGGAGATTAGGAAAAAAATAGGATTCAGAGATATGGTGGACAATGAAGATAATGAGGACCTTAAAAAATTCATTAAGGCATCTCTTGAAGGTATTACGAAACATTTTATGCAAGGGTTAGAATTTTTGGCTAGCCAACATGGGGGCAAGTCAACACCTGGGAGTAGTGGTAGCACACCTCATGATGAGAAGAAGACCCATGGGGAAACCATTGTTTCAAATACTGGACCTCATAACTAACCCCATGAATTCGAATATAATACCATACCTGAAATACCTAAGTTTTTAAAGTTCAAAGAGGGCCCTTACACTACTTATGATGTGAGGGAAGTAGCAAATGATTGGCAGCAACTAAGTGGTGAGTGTATAAAAGTCTTGCCTTTCAATCAGTTCATTAGGAACTCTCTTTAGTTTAAGCATGGAGGAAGTGGGAGTAGGACACCTCCTCTTAATCAGAAGTTAAAGTACGCCATGGGAAAAGTAACTATTCCTTCCTTTTTTATGTTTTTTCCTAAATGTCTGCTAGTGCTTGGTTACAAAAATTAAGTGTTTATTTCCATTTAAATCATATGGTTGAAGAAGATGTATTGAAAATGGTCATTTTACATCTTGAAGGAGAAGCTAGTTATTTGTGGTTCCATGGTCTTAGAAACTTGCGACATGATCAAATTTTATCTTATGAGGGTTTCTCCAATGCATTAATGGAGATATTTGAGAGGAAATACCTTGAACTTCCTGTCAAAGAACTAACACAATTGAAGTAATTTGGAACTCCCGAAGCATATATGTTAGAATTTGAAAATATTTTAGTAATGGTTTCTGATGTCTCTATGGATAGGTTGGTTTTACTATTTACTGAAGGATTGATTGAACCTTTGATATGGATTGTGAAATCCCACAAGCCAGCTACATTAAAGGATGCCATGAATTTGACAAGAGACTTGTAGAATGTGTTTCCAAAAACCAAATGCTCCCAGACTCAAGAAAATAAGGGAGGGCCAAGCAAAGAAGAACTTATAAGAAAGAAACTATGTTTCACATGTCAACAACCTTGGGTTCTAGGACATAAGTGTGCAAAGGGGAAGGCACACTACATTGAATTTTTCTCTGAAGATGAATAATATGGAGAGGAAGAAGAAGCATAACTCGTATCCCAAGAAGAGGGGTATGAAACAGCATAAGAATAACAACTCACTGTTGAGACAGGAAAAATTGCAGTACTTTCAAGTGTACCTATATTTCATGCCCTAAGGCTCAAGGGTAAAATACAAGGTCAAAAGGTTACGGTCCTAGTGGATGGAGGAGCCACTCATAACTTCATAGATGCATCCTTGGTGGAGAGGATAAATTTACAAGATAATACTTTTTATGGTTTCATAGTCATCATTCCAGGTAACAATTCTATGGATTGCACCAAATGGATTCCAAAGATTCAAGTTACTATAGGAAATCATACTATCACTAACAATTTCTATGTAGTGAATGTGGCTGATACAATTGTGGTTTTGGGATTCCAATGGCTATATTATTTAGGGGAACATACAGTGAACTATCAAGTCCCTAAAATAAGGTTCAAAAATTCAGAAGGGAAACCTATATTTTGAGAGGAATGCACACTTACCCAAATCAAGTGGTGTCGTCTCATAGTATGAGGTCTATCTTGGGGAATTGAGATATAGAATGGGTTGTTGAATGTTTGATTACATATTCTAAACCTCACTTGAATGTTTCCAAGCATCCTAAGGATACATAGAAGTTATTGAGTAAGTATGAGAGGGATTTTGGAGACCTTCCCCCAAGAATACCACCAGACAAAGGGGTGGACCATGTCATTGAGTTAGAGATAGGAACCCACCCTATCAAAATGCATCCCTGTAGACACCCCAAAAGGATTCGATATGAGACTGAGGAGGCCATTAAATAAATTTTGAGTTGGGTCTCATAAGGCCTAGTTCAAGACCATATGCTTCTTCAATTGCTATGGTAAAGAAAAAGGATGGAACTTTGATGATGTGCATTGATTTTAGAGATTTGAATAAGAAGACAGTGAAGGAATAGATATTCCATCTCAAGTATTGATGGGATCATGGATGAACTCCATGGATCCAATTTCTTCTTAAATATTGACCTTATATTTGGTTATCATCAAATTCGAATTAGAGAAGAATACCAAAGACTGCTTTCAAATGCCACTATGGACACTTTGAGTTTGTTTCCATGCACTTTGGCTTCACAAATGCTCCTGCCACATTCCAATCATGCATGAACAATATTTTCCACAAGAAACTTTGTAATTTTGTATTAGTTTTCTTTGATGACATTCTTATTTATAGTAAAACATGGAAGGAACATTTTCATCATCTAGAAGCAGTATTAAAATTTATGCATGATCAATCTTTGTTTGCTAAGCTGTCAAAATGTGAGTTTGGTTTGACAAAACTCTTGTATCTTGGACACATAATTGGTCAATATGGTGTGAAGGTGGATATGGAAAAAATAAAATCCATTATATAGAATAGCCTTGTCCCAAACATCTCACTGAATTGAGAGGATTCATTGGAATTTCTACCTTCTATAGGAAGTTTGTGAAGGGGTTCTCTCAACTCAATTCATCTCTCACTGATTTGACAAAGAAAGATGCTTTCCAATGGAATGAAGGGGATGACAATTTTTTCCAAAGAATGAAAGAGGTAATAAGCATTTTTTTAGGATTATAATCCTCCCTTGTCCAAACTGGTCATTTTAGCCTAACTTAGGAGTTATTTAGTCATTATTGAGTCACTAGTACCATTGGGTCCACTTTGCCTAATGAAGCCACATGTACCAGTCACTAGAGTGTAGGGAACACTGATCGAGGATAATTTCCACTTACTAAAATTGCATGCATTATTTTTGGTGCCTCCTAGACCAAACCCTGCAATTTAGGAGCCAATAGGAGTGTCGGCACCAACCTCCTTCAGTTGTTGGCACTTGGTGACTAGTAAAGCCTAGTTATGAGTTAGTTACATTCAGTTAGATGTCCTCCAGTTTAGTTAGCGCCAGTATTTACATGGTTTCATGTGGGAAGGCTCCTTTTCTCACCTACCACATCAGTTAGACTAGTTTAACTAATCACAACTTATTGAGAGACTGAAATAGACAATTGGAGATAGCTAGTTAAGCTCTGATAGTGATTTAGACATGTCCATTTATCCATCCAGTCATATTGATTTAATTAATTCAAATTTCCTCTCATGTATTTGAATTGTATGGCTATTAATGCTAGTGTATTGAATTCTAAAAATCATCCAATTTAATTTTGATTAATGAAAGCAATTATACAGCTACAACTCCTTATTACATTGTTTCATATCATTTTCTTAGTAAATTTGTTTGTGAGATCTATTTGTGAGTTTTGTCTTGATTCATAGATTGTTGTGCCTCCAAATTTAATATGGTATCAAAGCCTTGGGAGGACAAAGCATTTCTTCTTCTACAGATTTCCTGTTGGATCAAAAAAAAATTGACCAAAATTGCTCCTTCCAACTTTACACCAGAAGAAGAGAGTTTACCACATAATTCATGGAAGCCCAACCTTACTGATCAAGCTTGCTTGATTAACTAATCCAGGTGTGAAGAAAAATCCAAAAGTGTAGGTTGTCGACCTTACTTTGCATGTTTTTTGTGATTTGCAGGGTTCTCATACACTTCACTGCATTCGCTACAATAGCAAAATGGCCGCTTCAAGAAACCTTTTCAGTCCTTTCAACTACCATCAGTGGAAGGAGGAAATTGAGATTCAATTGTGCTCCAAAGGACTCTACAGAGTCACCATGGACACGGAGGTAGAGCCGAATCATGTTGTAGACAAAGAAAAATACTGGAATAAGCCTTATGAAGCATATGTATTTTTGTGCCTTTCAATTTGTAAGTATATTCTCTTCCACATCACTGGATTGAAGAATCCCAAGGAGATATGGGACCAACTGCCTACTCTATTTGATAAGCAAGATGACTTGAGAATCTATCAATTGGAGAATGAGCCGATATCTCTAGATCCAGGAAAATTTGAGATCATGAATGAATTCTTTACCAAGTTTAAGAATCTGGTGCTCCAATTGAAGTAGTGTGAAGTTGAGAAGGAATATGATCAACTCATCCTTGCCATCTTTTCGAAACTTGGCCCAAATTAATATATTTTTGTGTCCACCTTTCATATCGGGAAGCTCACAATTCCGAATTGGAAGATTCTGACCCTCAATGCATTCATTGAGTCTCTCACCAATGAGCATGAAAATCTTTTCCAAATGGGAATCATCAGATCCTCCAAATATCAAGCCTTGTTTGCTGGAGGACCCAAAGCTACGAATGGAAAGGGGAATCAAAAGAACCACAAGACAAAGTATGAGCCTCCTAAGCAGAAGGAGCAGTCAAATGATCCCTAACGTTCGAGGAGAAACAAGCAAAAGGGAAAATAAATTACCCTTTGCTCTTACTGTGAAAGGGGCTTTCATCCAGAAAGATATTATATTAGGAGAACAATTGATCAAATGGCTCTTATCCTAGAGAAAAATAGCACCACTCTTCCAGCTAGCGCAAGGAAGGTTGACTATGGAGAAAAGACTAAATATCATGATGAGAGATGCCATGCACTGAAGGTTATTTGTTCAAAAACACATGCTTTCCTCATTGATTCAGGAGATTCCAATCACATGGTTTCATCTAGAGAATCATTCTCTTCATTACAATCTATTGATGGTCCGAGCATTCACATGGGTGATGGCACTCAAATTCGAGCTGAAGGGAAGGGTTCTATCAAGTTGAAGCATGGAAATTTCAATGGTGTATTTTATGTTCCCTCCTTAGTTGAAAATATTTTATATGTATACCAAATGACTCACACTAGCCCACCAAAGTGAGTGATATTTGGTCATGACTCAGTGGATATCATAGATATCTCAATTGGGAACATTATAGTGAAGGGTGCTACAAACCATGCCTTCAAGGCATATGAATTCTCACACTTTCTACCATATTCAGATCCAGTACACTTTTAGCTTCCATTTGAAAGGGGAGGTAAAAACATTCTATCTACTCCTTTTGCATATGATAAAATGTTTCAAAATCTAAAG
>LPNX010182034.1:465145-506164 GCA_001517045.1 Pseudotsuga menziesii | reverse complement strand
TGAGGTTTTTCCCTGTTTCCTTGTTTGTATTAAGCAATTACTTTTTGCATTTTAGTTGTAATGGGTGACCTTTGGTCTTAGTTACTAGGGCCCATATTGGTCCAAGTTAGCATTTAGGGGGGGTGTTAGGATTATAATCCTCCCTTGTCCAAATTGGTAAATTTATCCTAACTTAGGAGTCATTTAGTCATTATTGAGTCACTAGTATCATTGGGTCCACTTCGCCTAATGGGGCCACAAGAACCAGTCACTAGAGTGTAGGGAACATTGATTGATGCTAACTGCCACTGACTGCACTTGCATGCATCAGTTTAGGCACCTCCTAGACCAATCCATACAATTTAGGAGCCACTAGGAGTGTCAGCACCAACCTCCTTCAATTGTCGGCAATTGGTGACTAGTCAAGACTAGTTATGAGTCGGTTACATTCAGTTAGATGTCCTCCATTTTAGTTAGTGCCAATATTCGCATGGATGCATGTGGGAAGGTTCCTTTCCTCACCTACCACATCAGTTAGAGTAGTTTAATTGATTACAACTGATTGAGACACTGAATTAGACAACTGGATATAGCTAGTTAAGCTTGGATAGTGATTTATACATGTCCAGTTATCCATGCAGTTAGATTGAGTTAATCAATTCAAATTTCCTCTCATGGATTCAAATTGTTTGGCTATTAATGCTAGTTTATTGCATTGTCCTCCCTTGTCCAAAATGGTCATTTTAGCCTAACTTAGGAGTCATTTAGTCATTATTGAGTCACTAGTACCATTGGGTCCACTTTGCCTAATGAAGCCACATGTACCAGTCACTAGAGTGTAGGGAACACTGATTGAGGCTAATTTCCACTTACTAAAATTGCATGCATTATTTTTGGTGCCTCCTAGACCAAACCCTGCAATTTAGGAGCCAATAGGAGTGTCGGCACCAACCTCCTTTAGTTGTTGGCACTTGGTGACTAGTAAAGCCTAGTTATGAGTTAGTTACATTCAGTTAGATGTCCTCCAGTTTAGTTAGCGCCAGTATTTACATGCTTGCGTGTGGGAAGGATCCTTTTATCACCTACCACATCAGTTAGACTAGTTTAACTAATCACAACTTATTGAGAGACTGAAATAGACAATTGAAGATAGCTAGTTAAACTCTGATAGTGATTTAGACATGTCCATTTATCCATCCAGTCATATTGATTTAATTAATTCAAATTTCCTCTCATGGATTTGAATTGTATGGCTATTAATGCTAGTGTATTGAATTCTAACAATCATCCAATGTACTTTTGATTAATGAAAGCAATTATACAGCTACAACTCCTTATTACATTGTTTCATATCATTTTCTTAGTAAATTTGTTTGTGAGATCTATTTGTGAATTTTATATTGATTCATATATTGTTGTGCCTCCAAATTTAATATGGTATCAAAGCCTTGGGAGGACAAAGCATTTCTTCTTCTACAGATTTCCTGTTGGATCAAAAAAAAATTGACCAAAATTGCTCCTTCCAACTTTACACCAGAAGCGGAGAGTTTACCACATAATTCATGGAATCCCAACCTTACTAATCAAGCTTGCTTGATTAACTAATCCAGGTGTGAAGAAAACTCCAAAAGTGTAGGTTGTTGACCTTACTTTGTATGTTTTTTGTGATTTGCAGGGTTCTCATACACTTCACTGCATTCGCTACAATAGCAAAATGGCCGATTCAAGAAACCTTTTCAGTCCTTTCAACTACCATCAGTGGAAGGAGGAAATTGAGATTCAATTGTGCTCCAAAGGACTCTACAGAGTCACCATGGACACGGAGGTAGAGCCGAATCATGTTGTAGACAAAGAAAAATACTGGAATAAGCCTTATGAAGAATATGTATTTTTGTGCCTTTCAATTTGTAAGTATATTCTCTTCCACATCACTAGATTGAAGAATCCCAAGGAGATATGGGACCAAATGGCTACTCTATTTGATAAGCAAGATGACTTGAGAATCTATCAGTTGGAGAATGAGCCGATATCTCTAGATCCAGGAAAATTTGAGATCATGAATGAATTCTTTACCAAGTTTAAGAATCTGGTGCTCCAATTGAAGTAGTGTGAAGTTGAGAAGGAATATGATCAACTCATCCTTGCCATCTTTTCGAAACTTGGCCCAAATTAATCTATTTTTGTGTCCACCTTTCATATCGGGAAGCTCACAATTCCGAATTGGAAGATTCTGACCCTCAATGCATTCATTGAGTCTCTCACCAATGAGCATGAAAAGCTTGTCCAAATGGGAATCATCAGATCCTCCAAATATCAAGCCTTATTTGCTGGAGGACCCAAAGCTACGAATGGAAAGGGGAAGCAAAAGAACCATAAGACAAAGTATGAGCCTCCTAAGCAGAAGGAGCCGTCAAATGAGCCCTAAGGTTCGAGGAGAAACAAGCAAAAGGGAAAATAAAATACCCTTTGCTCTTACTGTGAAAGGGGCTTTCATCCAGAAAGATATTATATCAGGAGAACAATTGATCAAATGGCTCTTATCCTAGAGAAAAATAACACCACTCTTCCAGCTAGCGCAAGGAAGGTTGACTATGGAGAAAAGACTGAAGATCATGATGAGAGATGCCATGCACTGAAGGTTATTTGTTCAAAAACACATGCTTTCCTCATTGATTCAGGAGATTCCAATCACATGGTTGCATCTAGAGAATCATTCTCTTAATTACAATCTATTGATGGTCCGAGCATTCACATGGATGATGGCACTCCAATTCGAGCTGAAGGGAAGGGTTCTATCAAGTTGAAGCATGGAAATTTCAATGGTGTATTTTATGTTCCCTCCTTGGTTGAAAATATGTTATATGTATACCAGATGACTCACACTAGCCCACCAAAGTGAGTGATATTTGGTCATGACTCAGTGGAGATCACAGATATCTCAATTGGGAACATTATAGTGAAGGGTGCTACAAACCATGCCTTCAAGGCATATGAATTCTCACACTTTCTACCATATTCAGATCCAGTACACTTTTAGCTTCCATTTGAAAGGGGAGGTAAAAAAATTATATCTACTCCTTTTGCATATGATAAAATGTTTCAAAATATAAAGCATAAGGCTCAGTTGAATCAGTTTATGAAATTGAATATGGATTTCATAGTGATATAGATCCAATCAATCCCTACTCCCAATCCTAAGTCCAAATGGGCACAAAAGGTTATTGGGGCAGCTGGGAAGATGAATGGAAATCCATCTGATAGAAAGAGGACAAGAAATCGGTTTTATAAAGAAAACCTTATGCTATGTCAAGAAATATCTCTTCCTTTAGAGAGATGTATCAAAATCCCAGTGAAATGCTACATGGTAAGGACCAATCAACTACACTGCTCTCAAAAGAACAAAGTGGATCATGTCTCTCTTCCTCCAAAAAGAGACAAAGGTTATATTCCTCCTTACATCCATCATCATATTGGAAGAAGATGGAGAAGTCTACATGCCAGTCCTCAGGATACCTGTGCACAGAAGAACAAGCATGTTGCTTCGCTACACCATAGAGATGAAGGTTGCAACACTATTTTCTCAAGTTTTTTATTCAAGGGGAATTTTTCTCTTGATATGAAATCTTGATCCTGATTCTACCCTCTTAGTTTAAGGGGAGGGGGGGGTTTCCCATGAGGTTTTTCCCTGTTTCCTTGTTTGTATTAAGCAATTACTTTTTTCATTTTAGTTGTAATGGGTGACCTTTGGTCTTAGTTACTAGGGCCCATAGTTGTCCAAGTTATCATTTAGGGGTGGTGTTAGGATTATAATCCTTCCTTGTCCAAATTGGTAAATTTATCCTAACTTAGGAGTCATTTAGTCATTATTGAGTCACTAGTATCATTGGGTCCACTTGGCCTAATGGGGCCACAAGAACCAATCACTAGAGTGTAGGGAACATTGATTGATGCTAACTGCCACTGACTACACTTGCATGCATCATTTTAGGCACCTCCTAGACCAATCCCTACAATTTAGGAGCCACTAGGAGTGTCAGCACCAACCTCCTTCAATTGTCGGCAGTTGGTGACTAGTCAAGACTAGTTATGAGTCGGTTACATTCAGTTAGATGTCCTCCATTTTAGTTAGTGCCAGTATTCACATGGATGCATGTGGGAAGGTTCCTTTCCTCACCTACCACATCAGTTAGAGTAGTTTAATTGATTACAACTGATTGAGACACTGAATTAGACAACTGGATATAGCTAGTTAAGCTTGGATAGTGATTTAGACATGTCCAATTATCCATGCAGTTAGATTGAGTTAATCAATTCAAATTTCCTCTCATGGATTCAAATTGTTTGTCTATTAATGCTAGTTTATTGCATTGTAACAATCATCCAATTTACTTTTGATTAATGAAAGCAATTATATAATTGCAATTCCTTTTTGTGTTGTTTTGTATCATTTTTTGATTAAATTTGTTTGTCAGATATGTTTGTGATTTTTGTCTTGATTTATATATTGTTGTGCCTCCAAGTTTAATACAATTGTCCTATTCTATCCTTTCCTTATTTTTATAAACCATTTGCCTTGGAATGTGATGCATTAGGAGAAGGAATTGGAGCAGTCCGAAAGCAAGGACAACTCCCAATAGCTTTTGAGAGTAGGAAGCTACAACCTTGTGAGAATATTTACTCTATTTATGATAAATAAATGTTAGCCATCATGCATGCTTTGATCAATTTTAGTTAATACTTGGTGGGAAACAAATTTGTGGTCAAAACTGACCATACCAGCTTAAAGTACTTTCTCACTCAAAAGGATCTAAATGAAAGGCAGCAAAATTGGCTGAGTAAGATTCAAGCATTTGAGTTTGATATTGAATATGTGAAGGGAAAGAATAATTTGGTAGTTGATGACTTATCTAGAAGACCTTATATTTCTCTAATGGATGTAGCAGAAAAATGGAAAGCCATATTAGAAGTAGAATATGCCAAGGATAAGTTTTCTTGTGAAATTTTTGATGGGACTATCCATGATTATAGGTATAAGGTGTTGGAAGGAATCATATTCTATAAATATAGAATCTCTATGTTCCCTGGTTCAAGTTTGAAGGAGAAATTTTTAGAGACAGCTCATGATTCTCCTCTAGCAGGTCACCCAGGTTTCTTCAAAAATATAGAATGTTGAGGGAAATGTTATCATGGAAACGGTTGAAGGTTGATATTCTGAAATATGTTAATGAATTCCTGACATGTCAGCAAAAAATAAAGTGGATCACACTCATCCACCTGGCCTCTTACACCCCTTTCCTATTCCAGAATGAAAATGGGAGAGCATTTCCAGGGATTTTATCGCTAGTTTGCCCAAGGTAATTGGTAAGGATTGCATATTTGTAGTGGTGGATAGAATCACTAAATTTTATAATTTATTTTTTTTTACTACCATTTTCACTGCTGCCTAATTGGTTGAACTATTCTTTAAATAATTTTTCATATTGCATGGACTTCCCAAGAGCATTGTTAGTGACAAAGATAGCATATGTTTTAGTGCATTTTGGAAACAACTCTTCAAAATGGTGGGGACAAATTTGACACCTAGCACAATATATCATCCACAAACTGATGGCCAAACATAGAGGGTGAATAAATGGTTGGAAGACTACTTGAGGAATTATGTTAGTGGGCATCAAAAAGCATGGATCAAATGGTTGCATTTGGGTGAGTTTTGATACAATACTACTTTTCATATGTCCATTGGCATTTATCCTTTCAAAGAAATTTATGGTTATTATGAATCCACTTTTATTGACCACATTTTTGGTGATAGTATAGCTCCAAAGGAAAAATATTGGATTGAAGAAAGTCAATAAATTTTGAAGGTTTTGAAAGATAACTTGTAGGTTTCCCAAAATCAGCAAAAACAATATGCTAACCAACATTGAGTGGAGAGGAACTTCCAAGTGGATGACTTGGTGTATTTGAGGTTTCAACCCTACAAAAAAACCACCACCACCATAAAGGGTAAAGGTTCAGAAAATATCAAACCAAGGTTTTATGGTCCCTACAAAGTGATTCGAAAAACTGGAGAAGTGGCCTATGAATTGGAGCTTTCAATAGGAAGTAAAATTCATAATGTATTTCATGTTTCATGTTTAAAAAAATTTATAAGTCAAAATATATCAGTTTTAGATACATTGCCTCACTTGGATGATGAAGGGAAACTTGATCTCATTTTAGACAAAATATTGAAAATAGGGGAAAGAAGGTTAAGGAGCAGAGCAATAAAAGAATACTTGCTAGAATGGGAGGATTTTCCTAGTGAGGAAGACACTTGGGAAGATGAAAAAAAATTGCAGCATCCAAACTTGGCATTTCTTGAGGACAAGCATTATTGGGTGGGGAGGACTGTCATGTCCCCATCCCAATGAGACTACTAGTTAACAATGTGTCACCCACTTACTAGTTCCCTAGGTTGGGGATGAGGCATTAAATCTTGCAATAAGGGAGATATGAGACCCAAGATATCCCTAGTTTATCATATACATATTAAATTGTGTCATATAAATAATAAATATGGAAAAAATAAAGTATCATTGCTTCATGAAAACACTTGGAGGTTCATGGAGACCTTGGGTGGCTAGATTCTTCCTTACATTTGTCATGAATTTACCCCAAATTCGAAATTAAGAATAGTATAACATTCTTGGAAGGTGAAGAGATGTCAAGTAACATGTCATGATCCCAATGATTCAAATAGGTGAAGAGTAATAAATCCCCATGGAAAAGGAAGAGACTAGGAAGAAACTATGTGCCACTTGGAGAGAGATTCCTTGTGTTGTATGACAACAATGATGGAAGCCTCTACGAAAAAATCAGACCTGATTGCATACCTATGACAATATCCCATGTTAGGGGTAAAAATATCCACCAATAGGGCACACTTGAGGGTTGGTAGCAGCAATTCAAATTTGGAGGAAGATTGAGGGATGAGGAGAAGGACAAGTGTCATAGGGGTTACCAAACATCAAGGATGAGTTGGAGGAAGCCTATGGGAGGGGATTCAACCTTGGATGAACTTATGAGAGTTATAAAAATATTTCATGAGGAAGGAGAATGTATTTTTATCGTTTGATAATTTTCCTTTGGCATTTTGGAAAGCACTAGCTTGTCCATTGCATGGTGAGTGCTCACTCTCCCTGCTAGTGAGCCAATTTCGAGGGAGTTGGATTCTCATCCAAATTGGTTGTTGGAGAGGCCACCATGACATCTAATTTGGATATTAATGGATTTTTTTTATTTCATATATAATTCTGCTACAGTTCGTGATCCATCTCTTCCCCCATTCTCGCACTCCCTACTTCATTATTCCCATGTTTCCATATGATGGCGCACTAGTGTGAATGATGCTTGCGTATTGTTGACTCCAGTTGATTCCAAAGAATGGGTGAATTATTTATGGCTCTATAATATTTCTCCTATACTCTTTGTAAGTTTAAATTATCATAAATACATCTACAAAAATGTCCACATTTCCAAGCTATGGTCTGAGTAATTTCTATGTATTGGTTTCCATTCGAAAGGATTTATCTATCTGATTTGTGTTACATATTTTATATGATGTTATATGATTTTGAGTGATATATTGATATTATTTTCATGTTATACACTCCTTATTTTATTTTATGAACCATTTCATGTACATTTTATGAGTCAAAGTTAAGTTATTACCGACATTTCCCTTAAGCAAATATCACTGAACATATGCATTCGAATGTGAAGCTTTATAAATCGGTAGCAGAACTTATAACCATGCATAATGACATTAAATTGAGTCTAATATCATTCCCCATAATATATTTGATAATTTTGGAGGGTCGCATATGATTTCAATGGCCATTTCTCTCCACACCCTAGGGGGAATTTCACCACAATTTACTAGCAATTTTTCCATTTTTTCCAATGAACCCAAATCGAGTTTTAGATGTCTATAACATGTTATAAAGTGGCCATAAATTCCATTGAGTGGTCCTGACACTCACCATATCAGTCTCTACCAAATTCGAGACCCTCTTGTGCCATTTCGAAGCCCCTAGAGTCAAGACTAGTTAATACAATTTTTACCCAAATTTTGCCTTTGTTTGGAATTTTCAAATTGGGTCATTACACTCCCAGACATCATTCCTCATGATCAACTGATACTCCTTGACCATTTAATCCTTCCATTCTTTATTTTTGCATCCTCTTCATAGGTGGAAGGTTCCTTGTCAATGACGTCACGCAGGAGGGCCACATATCTTTTGTAAGGCTTTGGTATTTTCCTTTCTCTATGCATTCCTTATGGAGCACCATACCATTATTATTCTTGTATGACCTCCCATTCCCATGCTAGTTTCCTCTTTTGGGATTCCTTCTCAAGAAGTATCTCTATTGGCTCTTGTGGTTCTGCCATGTCATTATCTGCATGATCTTTTGGAATTTGTTCTCCAATTTTAATGTCTTGGACTCTCATTTCTTCAGGTTCCTCAACCTCTTGGATCTAAATTATGTTAAGTATTCATCAAATATTACATCCCTGTTTATTTCTATCTTCTTGAATCATGGGATTTATATCAATAGGCCTTTGATGTATCACTGTATCCTATGAATGTACCCTTCCTCCCAGAAGGATCAAGCTTGGTCTTGTTCTCCTTTGGGATATGTATGTACATCGGGCAGCCAAATATTCTAATATGGCTGAATTCTGGTTTCTCTCCTGAGAAATCCCCTTTTAGATTTATTTTTTCAAGTACTCGATGAGGAGTACAGTTCTGTACATACACAATTGTCCTTGTTGCTTCTGCCCAAAGGTGCATAGGAAGATCCTAGTCATGTAACATTGCTTTTGTTGCTTCCATTTTGGTTTGGTACTTTCATTATTCAACCCCATATTTTTGAGGATTATATGGAGTGCTCAACTCCCTCTTAATCCCATACTCTCTACAGAGTTCCTTGAATTCTTTCAAGGTTAGTTCTCTGCCATTATTTGACCATAGAGTTTTGATCTTCCTTCCAGTTTGGTTCTCAAACAAGGCTTTATATTCCTTGAACTTATTGAATACTTCATTTTTCCCTTTCAATAAATATATCCAAGTCTTAGGTGAGAAATCATATATAAAGGAAACATAGTATACATACCCGCTTAATGAGCTAGAAGACATGGGTTCACATACATCCAAGTGTACTATCTCCAAAATTCCTTTATCCTTGCTTTCACTGTTGGGAAATGTCTTATTTGCATTCTTTCCTTGTGCACATCCTTTGCAAATTCCTTCATGCTTTTCCTGGATCTCTATAATTTTGGAGACTTCTTTTCTTGCCATCGATAATTCTCTGTATTGCACATGTGCAAGCCTTCGGTGCCATAGTTCGCTTGGTTCTATTGACTCATGAACCAATGCTTGTTCAAGTTTTCCTTTTCATTTGTACAATCCACTATCTTCTTCTCCAATCATTATTGCATCATATTTTGTCTTTCCTTTAGGCCACATCAGGACTTGTCCATCAACAAATGCAACTCGCATTCCCTTTCCATCTAGTGCAGATATGGAGAGAATATTCTTCTTCAATCCTGGAACATATAGCACATCCTTCATCTTTAAATATTTCTTAGATTCCAGATTGTATGAAGCTACTACACTCCCTTTTATGGGGTATTGATAATCATCCCCAAGTTTCACCTTATGAGGTGACTCGTGCTCAGAAATCTTGACAAATGATTCTTTACATCCCGTCATGTGTTTAGATGCCCCATTATCCACAATACCATAATTGCTTCCATGTGAGATAGTGCTAGTAAGTGTTGAGAGTAGAACATACTCTTCATCTGAATCATCCTTCTCTCTTATGAACCTTTTGTTTGTTCATTCATCATCTTCGTCAATATCAGCATGGTGCCTATTTTCCCTAATGGGACAATCTCTTGCAAAGTGTCCCTTTTCATCACAAGTATAGCATCGAAAATTGGAAGGATATATCTTTATATTCTTTTGTTTCTTGTCCTTCTTCTTGTTTTGATAATGGTTCTCCTTCTTCTTGTATTTCTTCCTGGTGTGAACTATGAGAGATTGGTCTTCAATTGCTCCCATATTATCTTCTCTTGTTATGATTCAAGCTTCTTCTCGCATGCATTCTTCTCGGAGTCGGTTGAAATAGATAGGATTTCTTCTTACACAATTTCCTTGAATGAATGAGTCCCATGATCTAGGGAGACCATACAAGGTAGTAATCACAATTTCTCCTTCTTCAATATTATCTTCAACTGCTTCAAGTTGTTCTTTGATTTGATCAACCTTTGTGAAGTGATAATGTATAGTCTTTGAGTTATGTATCTTCACATTCTTCAAGTGGTTCCTCAAATTCATCTTCTGGTTGATGTTCGTCCCTTCGAACATATTTGTCAAAGATCAAATACTTCCTTTGGTGTCTTGAAGGATGAAACATGGGGGATGAGGTGATCCTTGATTGAAACTACAATGGTTCTCCTTCCTTTAACCAATTTCTTCTTATGATTATACTTAGTCGCATCTCCCTCTATCTCTGGAAATTCTCCATTGATGTACTGATCCAAAAAAAATTCTTCAAGGATCAGGGAGATTATATACTTCCATGATCGGAAGTTATCATCCCCTCCAAGATTGTCATCAAGCTGAGTATGGTGAGTCATATTTTCAAATGAGAATCTCAAATGGAAATAACAAAAGTTTATATCTTACCGATTTCAAGTGTCCGACCTAGTTCTGGAGCTAGCTGACCTAGGGTTTGTGAGAGAAACCCTAATTTTCCAAAATTGGAATTTAGGAATTATGTTTGGATAGAAATATGTGCCTCCTTGAGGCAAGTTTCTCAGCAGGGTCCTTTCTTGAAGACTGAGGTGGAAAGCATCCAAAACTTGATGCCTTAGTTTCTCCCAACACGAGTGACAAGGTCAAAATTGAAACTTCTTCAAATCAGAAACTGCTTCCACCAAAATATGTTCCCTACTGAGGAGAGTTAGCCTAGATCTCTTTTCTTGATGATCTATGGAGAGAAGACCTTAAACTGGGAATCCCTAGTTTTCACCATTGCACAGTGTCTTCTTTCAAAGAGGCTCTCAAACCATGTTATTTTTTCTTAGATATTATTATCTTAGTTAGGATCTTTATCTAAAAGAATAACAAGTACAACAATATGCATAAGATTGAACAAATACACAAGATGCAAATATTTTCACTGGGAAAACCATAAAGGAGAAAACCCCACAAACTTCCTCAAAATAGTACAGTCACAAAGTTTGTGTCATAAGATAAATAATCCCAATAATAAGAAGTCTCCAATAACTATCTATCTCTCCTCCTTGCCTCTCTCTCTCTCATGCGAACTTGAGTGAGCGTGAGGTGTGTATAAATGAGGGAGGGCGCCTGCCTACTTATACTAATCAAGTGATTGACCTATTACATGAATAGGGTCGACCTCTTACCCTAGCAAGGTCGAATTCTCCTAGAGAGACTCCAAAAATACATTACATGATGTTTCACTGGTGAATATTTCGCTGACTTACAACGGAGGTTGTACCTCAAGGTCTATATACAATAATGGCATCCTGAAAGGAGGTAAACACATATCTGATGGGGTTACAACAACATACAATGATAATATACATCATAATATCTTCCAAAGTTACAAATATATCAAAAGGTACCAATAAATTATTGGAATGGTAACACATAGATGATAATGCCAAAGACATTAGTAGTGTTCCCCTCTTAGATTCAAAGTTACATCATATAGATTTGGAAAAAACATCCAAATAAATCTAGGATAATCTGAATTCATTGCTTGAAGTGAAAGTGGTGAATGAAAAATTTTCTCTGTAAAAAATACTATATCTAACCACAACCAATTTGAGTCTCTCATTATACAACTTTTATAGTTCAAATCTATAGTGGAGGAAGAAGATGCCAAATCCATCTTGTTAAATAGTCTACCTTCTAAATACAACAATGTTATTTTTACTCAATCAAATGTCTTCACAAACTCTAAAAGCTATTATTGTTTCTCTCTTAGTTTCGAAGAAAAGAGAACCATTCTAGTTGATCCTCAGCCTGGGATTGCGTTATACTAAAGAAAAATATATAGCAGATCAACTAAAAACAAAGGGGATATGGAATGTTATTATTGCAAGAAAATGGGGCACACAACATGGAAATGTATATTTTGAGTCTATGAAGTTCTCACTGGAAAGCTCAAGGGAAAACCACATGTAGCTAGTGTAGCCATTTTTGAAGATCCACTAAATGTAGATAATGGTGATGAACTTATTGAATAAATGGTGTTTTACGCATTTTAAGAAGCTCGCACTTTAGAGACAAGGGATTTAATGCATATAAACTCAACATGGAAGACTACCTCGATAGTTTGGGAATTTGTGGATCTCAATAATTATACCCTTACAAGGATCATAAGATAACTATATGGAGTACTATGGATGTAGACCAACATGGATGGTTGTTAAATAATTTGAGATTCATAATTTGGGATTTTTTAGAGGTGGTGTCCATGAACTTGGGAAGTCAACCCTTGAGCTACACCTCTATGAGGGTTACGAGGAACCTTGATGGAGTTCTACCTAGTATATGAACTATTTTAAGAGAAGAAGTCTCTCGAGAATATTTGGTTTTGTTTCTTATAGAGTTTATCTTTTCAGTTAGTATGTATTTGATTTCGGTATAAAAGAAAATTAGCATTGTAATCCTTAAGGATTACATTTGTAATAAATTCACCTTAGTAACTTAATCTATAAATGTTATGGTTTCAATTATTATTATTTTTTAAGGTGTTGGACAAATAACCTCTTGGACTCTTTATAAGTGAGGTGAAAATTTTAATAAATGCATTACTTCTTCATAATATCAATGCTTGTTATTGTGTAATCTCTCTCATTAACTTTATGATGTAACTCTATCTAGGATTTCTAACTTTTTTAACACATGCACACATACATTAATTTTGATTCATTTATATTTATAGTAACTACCATTATAGAAAGATAATACATTTAAAGACATTAAGCTACTGTAAATACTTGAGGAGTAAGACTCTAGGTTACCCTTAAACCTAATGCAATTCCTTGTTTAGTGTTGGGTGAGTTGACTTAAAAGAGAAGAAGATATGCATGCAAGACTTGTTTCCTAAAGTACGCCCTTTATTTGGTGGAATGAGGGGCACCAGATGGAAATTGTAGATCAAAAAAATAAACTAATTTTATTATGTCCTTGCAGACTAAGGGACATATAGTCTTCAGGTTTTTGTTTCCCTTGCATTTACTCCCTGGTACTTCCTGGCATTGCATACTCCATGGTATTTGCTCTGCATACTATTTTATGTTCAACATATAAATTTTTGTGGCTCATATTTGCTTCATGTTCCTAGAGTATAATTGTTGACATGAGTAGTGTACGAGTGTTTTAATGTTGACTGCAATGTTGACTTGATGTTTAAGGGGTTTGGGCAGCAGGAGATTTATTGCATTATGATACGTGTTGGCTTACCTAGTGCAATGGGTGTGCTAGGTTTCAAGTTGATTCCTAACTTGATTGTTGGCATGCACATGGTGGTGGAAAGGGTGTGTCAACTAGAGAGTACACCATAGTTATTGTTGGTTATTATTGGATAGGATTTCATAGTTATTGTTGGAGAGGATGCCACATTTAAATGGTTTATGTTGTGGTATTTTTCGTGTTATGTTTGTGATATGGTTTTTTCGTGAAGTTGTGGGTTGGTTCTAGTTGTTGGCTAGAGGGGACACCATAGTTTTTGTTGCTTGGTTTAACTTATTTGTGTTGTTGTATTTTCGTTGGGTTTATGTTGTGTTTGTGCTACAATTTTTTTTGGAGTTCTTGTATGGTTATAGTTGTTAGATTGAGGGGACGCTATAGTTATTGGATGCGCTAGAGGATTTGGGGTTTTATGTGGGGGGCTGGGGTTTTTTCCTTGAGGTTTTTAGTTGTTGTGTGGCATGAATATGGAAAGATATATGGGGCCTATCCTGTTAGCTACAATTTTTATTGTGCTTTTTTAGTTGTGCGATGTGACTTCGGGTTTATTTCCTTGGCCCTGTTCGTTGCAATTTTTATTGTTCTTGTGGGTTGTGAGGGTGTTGATTTTTATTTAATTGTGAGTCATGGATAGTTGTTTTTTTCTTGGTGGAACTATGGTTAAGTGAGCATTGTGGTTCTTTGGCCTTCGAACTTGATGTAAGTACCTTCTTTTGAGATTGTTATGTCTCTAAAGTGTAATTTTGGCAATTCACTAAAGTAGTGGTGAAGGTCTTGTAAGTTGTGTGTTATGTTGGTGTTGTTCATTTGTTCAAGGAATATTTGTTGCAACTGAGGCATTGCTTGGTGTTGAGATAATTTAATTGTTCAAAAATCCTGATAGTTTTTATTTTGTGTATTTAGTAGTTGTTGCCTAAAATCTTCCTGTGGAAATAGATTTATTGGATAGGGTTTCGATGTCAAAAAAAAAAAATCCAAGGTTGCATAGAGCTAAAAATATATAGTTTGGAATGGTTGTTGGTTGTTATATATATAATAATTAAATAACTGCAAAGAAACATAATGATATATATATTTAAAATTTTACAAATTAAATTAATTAAGGATATGTAGTTAGTCACAATTATAAAAAGGAAGAGACATGACTTTATGTAAATCCACCTCAAAACCGATACCGATATATAAAATCAACATTTTTATTGTAATTCATCATTAATTGGTATACATATATACCCCCATTCATTGGTATCAGAGTAGGTTCGATGCCTACTGCATAAGTTGTCGTCGCCAAAGTTCTAGTTGTCTGTCGGCCATACTCTATCGTCATCATTGTTGCACCCACTCCAACTCACACCTGCACCCCTCACCACACTCTCCTCCTCCTATACGCTCCTTCTTTTGGTGTTCATCTCCTCTACCTGTTGCAACCTTCCTCCCCCAAATCATTGCACTTACCACTCATTTTATCTGCACACAACTCCCCCTCCAACCTCCTTCCCCTCAGGTCCTCCTCCCTCATTGCATACTTGTGTACCCTTTCCAAACCCCCACATCCATTTTCCTTTCTTCCCTGTGTCTCATCTTCCGTTGCAGTCATTTTTCGTCCACTCTGTCGATCGGCTCCACCATCCTTCCTACGATCACCCTATAATATTATTATTATTATTAAAAAATAATCGTGGCTGGTTGGGCACGAACAACCGACAAGAACAAATCAAGATTTAGCATGGAGAAAATTCCAGTAGTCACCAGAATGGGGGATGTTAACACTAGACTGGACCAATTATATGAAAAATTCAACAAAAAATATGCAGATCTCAAGGGGAAAATCGACAAAAATTAATAATTCATTAACATCAACCATCATAGGGCTCATGACAGGAATATAGCAAGGAATCAGTGCGTTGAAGGAAGATCAAAAGAAAACTCAATAGTATCATGACAATATCTTGGCCAGATTACCACTACACATTTTGGTTCCCCCAACTAGCCATAACCTGCCTCTAGACCCCTTCAATACCTCTCATCCAAGAACGCAGAAATGTCAGGACAACACAACACGAAGCCACCCCATGAATTCCCTTTCCTTATCATTCCATCAATATCAATTTCCCCAACACACGGGTACCAGATAAGGGTAAAACTAGAATTACCAAAATTTAATGGTGACGAAAAGAAATGCATCACATGGATCAATAAAGCAGAAGAATACTTTGGCATCCATAACATACACTACGATAATGAGAAGATTAAATATGCCTCCATGCAATTGGAGGGGAATGCATACAATTGGTACATGCGATGGAAGACTACAACCAAAGTTTGTTCCTTTAGTTGGAATAACTTTAAGAACGATCTTGTTAAGAGTTTTCAAGGTGTAACCAAGAAATAATTCTTTGCTAAGATCACCAAATTGTGGCAAGATGGAAATGTAGATGAGTACAGATGTTAATGGAAAGCTTTGGCAACTTGAGTTCCATAACTAACCGATGACCAATGCCTACAAACATACATACATGTATTAAAACCGCACATTCGGGATCAGTTAGAATTACATAACATTTATACCATGGAGAAGGCAAGACGTAAGGCCAAGATCATCAAGAACAAGTACAAAATATTCGCACATATTAGCTTCGATAAAAACTACTCCAAGAGGAAGCCTCCCCGATCAACGAATATGGGAACTTCAAGATATATGTCGCCGCATCTAAGGGAAGGAGAAAAATCCATTTGGAAGCCCAAATAATGAAGGAAGGAAATTTAAAATATTGTGGAGAAAAATGGGATCTTGAGCATAAATGTATGCAAAAGAGAAACCCCCAGAATGCATGTGAAGCTGAAGAAGAAGAAAAAGGCTCAGAAAGTGAAGAATCAAGTGAGGATGATATGGGAAATCAGTAGGGATACAACTCATAACTAGAATATGATACACCAAAGATATCATTAGCCTCCATTACAAGGATATCCCAACAACAAACACTGAAGCTGAAGGGACATATAAAAAACAACAATGTCTTGATTCTCATAGATACTGGCACTACCTATAACTTTATTAATGTTAATCTTGCTAAGATATTCAACTTATTCATTTTCTCAATGCCTAACATGAAGGCTATGGTAGCATATGGAAATAAGATTGAGAATGTGGGAATATGTCACAATGTTAAATTACAAATGCAAGAGTTTAACCTAGAATCTGACTTCTTTGCAGTACCTCTTGGAGGAGTAGATGTTGTTGTCACATCCCCACCCCTCTACTCGATGGAGAGGATGCGACTAACACAGCTGCTACCTATCTAATCCAGGAAATATAGCCCCATGAACATAAAATAAAATGCATTGAACTTAAACATACACAGATGCATAAATGATTATCAAACAGCGGAAGGAATTTCATTCATCACAACATGTAACATGTTCATATTGATTTATAAAACAAACACAGTTGCGAGGATTTAAACACAAGAATACTTATCTTAGAAGAATCTTGTCCCACAACCAACTATGTCGTTGCAACGTTACAACCAACCATAGGCCAACGTGCTCATAAATCTCTCAGTAACACTACCACCCCGGATCTGGGCATGATTTCCACAAGGAATAAGGGGAAAACTAGTAGGATCACACGTAGCCAAGGATACACAAAACTCATCCAATCCAACACAGTTAGGTTTATCAAGATAAGAGGGAGTTGGAAAAGTTGGCTGCTAAGCTAGCGGGCTCACTGAAGAATTATGGACACCTACAGCAGAACTAGCTTGGCTTCTAAACCATCCACACACACCCAACACAAAGAAGCATCCCCTTCTTTGCTACACAGTCCCTCAGGCTATGCCTTCCCTTCCAGTGCTATTCAGGGGATGCAAAGAAGAAATCCAGCCCTCTATTTCTGTCTGTGAGGTTCCTGCACACACTAGGTTTATCAAGCAAATTCAGACCCCATTTCCACTCCCAATTCAATGCCGGCCAAAGCCAAAAGATGCGCCCACAACACAATACAATTTCTGGGTTTGAAGAAAAATAGTATGAGCAACAAACATGAATTTCCAAGATGGGTAAAACAACCCCCTAACAGCAATTCAATTTCTAGGGATGTTTTGGCCCTAACGTGGCCAAAATGGACTCAGTAACACCCCAAATCGTGGGTCTCTTTTTCCCTCACTGGGCATTGCAAGAAAACGATTTCCAGCTTGGAAACAATAGGGGAAATGCAGCAAAATGTGGGGAAGGAAACTCAACCACTAATAATCAACAAAAACAATCTCCCATCCTGGGCAAAAAGAGGTAACAACCAAAAATGTGAATGGTTTCACACACATGAAGTTTTGAATGCCTAAGAGAGATCCCATGAAGGAAAAATGGTGAGGAAAATATGAAAACATGAAAGCATGGTAGAATGGCATACGTTTTTGGGTTTTTTTACTTTCCCAAGGAGTCAAAATGCATTTCCCAAAACCTGATGGCTTCTCCAATTTGAATTTGGGCTCTCATACCTTGCCCATCCCATGCAATAACCAACTCAACCAACTTCTGGAAGTAATAAATGATTGGGTGAATAAGACAAGAAAGGTAGTTGACAGTTTGATGGGTTCTCCCTTTGACATTTGTCTTTTCCCCATTGGCCCAAAGGTTTGAATATCCCCCCCACCTTATCCTTAGGAATCATGCCCCCATCTCATTATTGTTGCATTGACATAGTTGGTTGTGGGTTTTTAATTAATTGCATATTTACATGATGATTTAAAAATCATAACGTGATTGGCTAGCACAAAATACCATCGGCACCGATTTAATCACTGAAACATAAAAACGGCAATCCATGGTGGGGCTTTTTTCCTTTAGCTCCACACCACGATTAATTACAATATATACATCATATGCATTTAATGCAAATGGGGTCAAAACTAGGGTGTTACATTTGTACTCGGAATCCAATGGTTGCAAACATTGGGTACTTACTCCGCTAACCATCAAGAGCACTTCGTTAGATTCAATTGGCTAGGGAAAAAGTACAAATTGTACGATTTCCAACCACCCCAAACTCAATTTTTTACATCACATCATATGGAAAGGATAATTCAAAAAGGAGAACCTACTTACATAATTCAATGTCAAGAGATGGATTTTCTAACATGTGAATGAGATGACTACAACCCACCAGAGATACAAGAGTTAATCCAAAAACACCTTAAGGTGTTCCAAGAGCTTCCAATGGAAATCCCACCAAATAGGAATATTGAGCACATAATTGATATAGAACAAGGGGAAAACCTGTCAATATCAAACCATACAGATATTCTCATCACCATAAAATAGAGATCGAAAGGTTAAGAAAATATTTTTTTAAATGTGGAGTCATTTCAAAGAGCATAAGCCATTATGCAGCTCTAGTAGTGCTAGTTCGAAACGAGGATGGATATTTTAGGTTGTGCATAGATTACCAAGGTCTTAACAAGATAACAATCAAGAATAAATTCATTATCCAATTAATGGATGAGATGATGGATGAACTTCATGGAGTTAAGTACTTCTCAAAATTAGATTTGAGATCAGGGTTTACCAAATTAGGGTTATAGTAGAAGATGTAGCAAAAATTTCTTTATGTACTCATGAGGGCCATTATGAGTTCAAAGTAATGCCCTTCGAATTAACTAATGCTCCAGCCACTTTTCAATCTACAATGAATGAATTGTTCCAGCCATATTTGTGAAAGTTCGTATTGGTATTTTTTATTATATCCTCATATATAGTAAAACCTGTAAAGAGCATATCTGACATTTAGATCAAGTGCTCACCATCTTGGAAGAACATCATTTTTTTGCAAAAATGTCAAAATGCACTTTTGGAAAAGAAGAAGTGGACTATCTAGGCTATAATATCGATGGAAGGAGTCAAATTTGATCCAAGTAAGATCAAGGAAATCATTGAGTGGCCCAAACCAGATAACATATTGAAATTAAGAGTATTTCTAGGCTTGAAAGGATACTACCAAATATTTGTGAATAATTACACCCATAAGACTGCCCCTCTAACAGATTTATTGAAGAAAAAATCATTTTGATGGAATGAGGAATCCAAAAAAAAAATTAAGGCATTGAAAAACACTATGTCATCAATGCCAGTATTAGCAACACTGGATTTCACAAAAACCTTTGTGGTTGAGTGAGATGCTTCAGGATTCAGGATAGGAGCAGTCTTGATGCAAGAAGGTCACCCGATTCAAAATCTAAAAGCTCAACAAGAGAGAGAGCTTGAAGTTCACATATGATGAGGAAATACTTGCCATTATACATGCTCTATCAAAATGGTGACAATACCTTCTAGGGGGTGAAACCTTGATAAGAACATACCACAATAGTATTCAATATCTACTACAACAAAAAATATTGTCAACTTAACAATAGAAATGTATAGAAAAAATTGATACATTTGACATGGAGATACTACATAAGAGAGGAAAGGGAAATGTAGTTGGTGATTCCCTTTCCCTAAAAGATGAAAAAATCAAGGCTTATGTGATATCATTTTTAGTTCCAGACTGGTTGGATGAAATCCGAGGTGAATATGACAAGGAACTAAACACATGTGCCTTAATCAATGATCCTAATCAAGGTCCAAAACTCGAATGGAGGAACGAAATCCTTTGGTATAAAGGATGAATCTACTTAATCCCAACATCTAGGTTTAAGACCAAGGTGTTGACAGAATCTCATGATTCCCCAATCGCATGACATGTAGGAATTTTTAAAACTTACTACAATGTCAAGAAATCCTTCTATTGGAAGGGATGTATAAAGATATTCAAAAGTACATAGCCAAGTGTGACACTATTCAAAGAAACAAAAGTGAAAATGTTGTGACTCCGAGGCTACTCCACCCGCTTCACATTCCAAAACCAGAAGTGGGAGGAAATATCCATGCATTCTATTGAAGGGTTACCCTTATCTGAAGGAAAGGACAAAATATTTGTGGTAGTGGACTGATTAAAGAAGTATGCAAAATTTTATGGGTATTAAGAAAAATTACTCCACCAAAAAAATCATTGAAGTATTCTAAAAAAATATTTACAAATTACATGGATTTCCAAAAATCATCGTTAGTGACAGAGATGCCAAATTCGCAAGCAATTTTTGGAAGGAATTCTGCAAACACATTGGGATCACTCTTAACATGAGCTCAACCTATAATCCCCAAACAGATGGGAAAAAAAAAGTTGTTAACGAATGTTTGGAATCCTATCTTCGTAGTTTCATCATTGACAAGAAGAAAAAATGGTTACAGTGGTTACATCTTGTAGAATGGTGGTATAAATCCACCTATCATACGTCATCCAAGATGACACCTTTTCAAACATTGTATGGTTATGCACCTCCCAAATGGAAATAAATTGTTCAAGGTGATGCAAAAGTACCTGCAGTAAAAAATCAATGTCGAATAAAATTAGAGAATAATGCAAGTACTCAAGGATAATTTAACCATGGCACAAAATCGTATGAAGCAACAAGCAAATCATCCTAGAAAAGAAAGAGAGTTTGAAGCAAAAAAATAGGTATTTGTGAGACTTTGTCCATACAAGAAATTGTCACTAAAGCAACAAGGGAAGAATAAATCGGCTCCCAAGTTTTATGTACCTTATCAAATTATCCAAAAGATTAGCCCCGCAGCATATGAATTGAAGTTACCATATAAGAGTTGAATTCATGACTTTTTTAATGTTTCGAATCTTAAAAAATTACTGGGTCAACATCAATTTGCTTAGACGACACTTCCTACCTTGGACGAAGAAGGGAAACTTGTTTTAGAACCATAAGCAATCATCAACATCAAAGAAAGAAGACTACGTTCTCGAATAATTAAAGAATACCTTATTAAGTGGAAGAATTGTCTAGAAGATGATGCTTCATAGGAGACGAAGAAGTTCGCTCAGCAGTACCCATTGTTTCCATGCTTTGAGGACAAAGCATTTTAAAAGAGGAGGGAAATGCTATATATATAATAATTAAGAAATATAATAACTAAGGATTGTAATAGCTAGCATACTTTTCTCTTAAACTGAACTGTGTGTGGATTTTTTGTGGCACTGTGGTTAATATGCCAACAATATTGTGTTTCACTGAGGGGAACCATAAACGTTGTCAATAATGTTTCTGTGATTAATTGAGGGGAATGATAGATTTTATTCATTCGAAGACTTAGTTTTGTTGCATTGGAAAGAATACCTTTGAATTAATAGTGAGAGGTCTTAGAAACTGATATTCTTTGAAATAATGGTGAGAGGCCCTGTATTTTAGAGTGCTTATATCGCTTGGTTGATTTTGTTCCCTAGCCTTCCTATTCCAAATTAACTATGAGACTAGTCAAGCACAAATGAGCAAGCACATTTGGTGCTTCTTGTGGGTCTCATTTTCTATGGAAGTTTTGTTCAATGTGTTTTCATTGGGCTTACTATGTGTTACTCGCTTTAGCATGGTAATTGATTCATTCTAGTGTATCAGTTGTAAATGTTCTAAGATGTTGTGAGTTTCTTTGTTGGAGTTTTTTATTGTTTCATTTTGATACATAGGATGGAATTGTTTGCAAATGTTTTGTGTATGTTTCTTCGAGGTATTTATAATCTTCTAGACAGAAGTTGGTGTATTCGGTTTGGTTGACAGTGATATAAATGTGTTAAGATTTGAATTTCTTGGAGTTATGTTTTTTTTAGCATTTTTTGTTGAAATCTAATTAGAATTTGAGAATAGTTGTTGAAATTGTAAATCTTTCTAGGAAAGTTTTTTATATAGAAACCGAGTTTATGTGTTAAGCTTAATGCCTACACTCTATTGCAAACAGATTGATGTTGTTTGGGAAAACTTAATATTCTTTATGTGTTGTTAAATTAACACAACAATAAATGAAGTTGTTTTGCAATTATGCAAATTAATCCTTGCCAGGCTTTGAAGCCTAGATATAAGTATTGAATTCTTGAATTTGAATATGTAGCAATTGGAACTTGAGGTTTGAAAGTTTTGGAATTTATTAGATAGTACTCTAGTGTGAGGATTTTTTTGATTGAATTTTCTACCAATCAAAAAAATATGTTCAAGATCCATGCTATGTTAAGATCCTTACAGGAAAAAGAAAAAGCATTAAGTAGATAAAAACAGGTTGTTAGTCGCGAGGGAAGGAAAAAACATAATATTATTAAAAATATTTCATGGTTTATATGAGATTCACCAAGGTCAGTTCATCGTTTGAAAATATCTTCAATGCTTTCCAAAATATTCCATGCTTCGATGAGGTTGACCAAGGTTACTTTATGCTTTAATGAGATCTTTACTCCTTATTAGTGCCAAAACTTCCTTGAATTTAGCCAATAGAATTTGCATCACTATCAATAAATTGACGATTATTTTAGAGAGAATTTACTCTCATTATCAATCGATCCTTAGCATAAATAAATTGGAATGGTCAATTTATTTTATTTCTTTGAGATATACTTGAAACTTAAATATGATTAAAGCTTTTAATTAAATATTTATTAAGTGTTAAAATTAAAATAAAATTTATATTTGTAAGTTTAACTTAAATCATTCCTAATTGTTTAATCAACAATTAAATTAATAAAAAACATTTAAATAAAATAAACTAAATAAAAATAAGTTTTCATAGTAAAAATTATCTCCATTTAAATTAATACTTAAAAAAAATATTATAAATGTTAAAAGAATTATAATCCAAATAATTGGATTGTCCGCTTAGCCCATGGGGTATAGAATAGATGGTGAATGGATGTACGGTTAATGCACTCCTTGTGTGGGTACTTACAAAAAAATAGATTATCCACTTATTAACTTCTTCACTCACATTACATTTTATATTTACATGATTATCTTGCCATTCCTACAAACTAAGCTAAATTTTGGCTCACTATAATCAATTAAGAAGATAAAAAAAAATTCAAAGAAAATTCAACTAGAAGCTCTTCCTTCGCATACTTAGTTTGTCATGATGTGGTTATTCTTACCTTACATAAATAACATTCTCCAATCGAAATGAAATGAAATTCACCATTATTGAGAATAAGAAAAAGAAAGTTAGTTTTTGAAAAAACTATTCATTTGCATAGAGTTGGGACAACTAATTTCTATAAATAAATATATGTGTTCTTTATAGTTTCAAATTGGAACTATCAATTTTTATAAATAAATACATGCTTCCCTTATAGTTTCGAGGCCTTGAAATGGGAAAATGGAAAATTAAAGAACTATATTAATTCTATATAAACTCATCATGTCATTCACAAATGCTTGTGATCATATAACTTTTAATTATTAAGGATACTATAAAAAGCATGTTTCATGTTATCAAAAAACTACTTTGATGTTTATTTGTTATTTAACGTGAATTTATGTAAATAATATGAACATTTAGATATCATAAATTTGTTAACTGAAATATTAATAGTTATTTACTGTATATATATCATAGCAATATAGACAATTTGTTAAAATCTTTTAGAAATTTGTGCCCAAGTTTCTTAAAAATTCAGTCGACATTATAGTACATTAACATAATAAATGCAAAGAAACAAACAAACTAGAAACTATATGTCCATACATATGCTTACATAATTTTTCACAAAAAGAAAATAGCAAAAGCAATTATGTCAATTGAGCACATATTCAATTTTTGTGAAAGGCTAATACCAAATCTTTGTTTTGTTTATTTAATCCAAGTTTTCTTTGTCAATTATCACCCTTGTTTGTGTTATTATTTAAGGTTCATTTTTTTTTTATCAAAATCCATAATCTACATGAATCTATATTATTGTTGTTTATTAAACATTTGTTGTTCAACATTGCATTTAATTATCCATTCTCTCGTATTTCTTAAAACTTACCTATATGAAAATTTAGAATCTTATCCAAAAAAACAAGGAACTATGTCAAGGTACAACAAAACCAAGGTGATCTCTAGGGCATTCAATGACTCTAGTGTTCCCTACATGTATAGGGAATGTAATAAACAACACACATTACACAATAACTATGGAAACACCTTCAACTTGTCTATTGTTTTTGTCACTTTGTGCACTTTAGCATTTGAGGAAGTTTCCAACCTAACACTTGGCACACCTACTGGACTAGAAACCCAACATGTAGCAAAAGGAAATCATTATGTATAGCACAACTTCCAATTAACTTGCTATCAAAACTTGTTAAATATCTAGTCAACATTAAAAACCCGGTATGCCACTTTTCTTCGTAATTAAATGTTGTTCCTATTTAACAATATATTGGGAATATGGAGTAAATGTGGGATAAATAAAATTGTTCAAAAAGCACAATTTATATCAATTTCCATTATGGTTGTTTCTTAATACATTGTCTTCAATTAAGATATTATTTTGGAAACATGTTAGGATGCCATGCAAGTGAAAGTTTGATAGCAATTGTACTTGCTTCCAAGAACTCTACTATCTTCAATAAGCTTTACATGTGTTTCTTGCAAACATAAGACGTTAGATTACATTAGTTCATAATCAACAACAACATTTTCAATGTGGGATTTTAAGCTTTGTGTGTTCAATGAGATAACGAGCAAATATTCTTTTTTCCTAATCGTACGCAAACCATATTCAAATTTCCAATAGCAATTTGTTTTTAGTCTTTCCATTTCAGTTTCATCTTTTCCATAAAAATTGAAATTTCTTTAAAATATTTATGACTTGGTGTTTCTAACTCGTGAAAGTGTTGTGTAAACAAGTCCATGTCTTTCAACTCTAGAAGGGTCAAATTCTACACCATACATGGTTACCTTGATTAAATCTTAATTTTTTTAATTCAACTATGATTTGTTAATTATTTTGTTTGTTTGTGTTATTGTTCACTACTGACTTTTTGAAACAATTGACAATCTTTGTCAATCCCCATTATTGTTATCTCTAAGGCATGCAATACCTATGGTGTCCCATTTAGCTCCAAGATATGCAATAAGATACACACATCATGCAATAACTATAGCATCCCCTTGAGATAACATCTCATTTCCTCCACCTTATGCACTCTAGTATTTGAGGCCATGCTTAGTTAAACATATGGTAGACCCTTTTGATTAGAGAAGTGAACATATAGCACAATGCAACAACTAGGTGTCATGAAACTTGCAATTAATTTGTTGCCAAAACATATTAAACCTATGTTGAACATTAAAAAAAAATGGTAATGCTACCAAATATTGTTAAACTGTTGGTCAATATTGAAACCCTTAGGTGAACATTAAAAACCTAGTATGTCACTTGTCTTAGTAGTTGTTTGTTGTTCATGTGAACAATAAACTAGGAATATTGAGTGAATGTGAGATAAATAAAATTGTTTAATGATTTCTTTCTCCAAAGTAAATTTGCATGGAGACAGCATATGTCTTTTTGTTAGATGCCTTGGAACATTCTTGACTCATTTGTGCACATCCATGTAATTGGTAATATATTTAAAAATGGGAATTAATTAAGGAGGCATTAGGGGCATGGTACTTTTAAAAAGTAATTATTGAAACGTATATTACATTAATTGCTACTGTGGATTTTCAGATGGAGTTCATTTTTTTTCTTTCAATATGTATTGATAGCAAACTGGCATATCCATCCAATCTTGTCTTAAAGAACACATAGCAGATACCAATCATAATCGGATAAACAAATCTACTATTACGGAACATTCCTTTAATTCCAAGCACCATATTCGCTTTGATCAAACCAATATTGTTGCTTCAACAAATTAGTATGCTATTAGACTTATTTGAGAAGCTATAGAAATCGAAAAGCATCCCAATAACTTTAATCGAGAATATGGCTATTAGCTAATCCAATCTTGGAAACATTTGATCCATAATCTCAAGCATTTATGTCATTAAGGTGGTCCTTGTCAATGCTTGAGAAAAAATCGAAGATGCTTGAACTTTAAAACTTTTGATAATCAATTACAGCATATGGTAATCTCATAAATAATTCAATCACGCAAATCATTCAATCCATAAAATGCAAGATGTACCCTGGGAAAACCCTCGAAACATAGAGGATGAAAAACCCAACAATTCTTTGAGTATGATAGATAATTGCAGAGAATGGTTTACAACACATCAGTAGATTGCCTCATAAGAGATATCAATGCAACAATAGAGAATAGAGATCACTAGGAACATTGTATCGGCCTTACCAAGTGCATAACACTTTAATAACAAGCTTACAATCATACAAAAAGAGAGATAGCAAATGGTTGCATGCTTTTGGTGCATTTTGAACACTGTGTGAACTAAAATTACTTTACCATAAAAACACCAAAACTTTTATATAGAGGCAATCTTCATAACACTATAAATATGTTACACTTTTAAAGTATTATACAAAGTGTGACACTTTTAAGGTATTATACAAAGTGTGACACTTTTAATGCATAACATAAAGTAATAAAATAGTATACTTTTAATACATGATACAAAGTATTAAAATAGTAATAATAAACTAAAAACCATTATTAATTTACATAGTAAAAACCCATCATCAAAATTATTATGTAAATTTATATGATAGATTAACAAAATAATATATAATATTATTTGAGTAAAAAAAAATTCTCTAAACAAATTGAAAAACCAAATAAAGTGAAAAATATTGAAATAAAACTTGAGATGCAATAAATATGGAATATCTAAAATGCGCTTGTGAATGAGTAACAATTCATTCCTATACATGAATTAAAAACAAACAAAAAACAAAACAAAACTAACAAACAAACCATTTGAACAGAGCAAAATATAAAGGAATTTTTTTTGGAAGGAAGAAAAATTTAAAATGGTAATTTATAAGTATGATGTCTTTATTTGGAAATTGAATTGAAAGATACAATGGTGATACAATAAATCAACAAAAAAGGAATCCACACCCTTTCTATTATCTTTTATTTTAAAAAGCCTACAATGTAACCAAAAATATTTAACAATTTTTATATTAAACAATGCCATAAATGCATTTTGTGATTCTAAAAAGTTTATAAATTTACATTCATTACGATTTAATTAATTAATTTTACAAATATTCAACAATTTTTATATTAAACAATGCCATAAATGCACCTTGTGATTCTAAAAAGTTTATAAACCTACATTCAATACAATAAAATTTAAACAAATTAATTAATTAATTTTGCAAATAGAAAATGCTTCAGATAAAATAAAATAAAAGCAATTTGTGCAATGCATCAAGTAACAAAATTTGTTCAATGCTCTAGATAACAAAATTTGTTATCAAATAACAAACATATGCATGATGCCCACTACACCAAAAGAAAATTAAAGAATTTGCTTAAATAAGTGGCATGCCATGATTAAAAAAATAAAATAAAAAATAAGCAGCTTTTATGAGATGCATAACCTACATTGTAAGGGATTTCGTAATTTATTAACAAAATATATTTATTGTGTTATTTACTAAGTGAAGATATAATCACATTATTTTTTAACCTTGGTGTGATAGCTTGAATGTTGGGAGAGCTTTGCACTTCATGCATGGGGTTTTGGGGTTGACCCCCTAGTATCATTGCCTTTGTTGTGTGTCAACTTGATGTCTCTATTGGGTCAAACATTGTAATTAGCGTCACTAGTTTTACATTAGGTATTATCCTACGTTTGTTGCCTTTGTTGTGTGTCCCATTTGATGTCTCTACCTGGTCAAATATTGTAATTAGCGTAACCAATTTTACGCTAGGTATTCATTGTGAAATGGGGGGGGTGCCTTGGGATTTGTCTCTAAGTTTTTCCTTTTAAGAAAGCATACTAATATTTTCTTAGGAAGGAATATATTTATTGACATGAGTAATGGAATGGGGGTGACAAATGGTAGTGACATGTTCAATAACAAGTGCATACGTTGTGGCTTCAAGTTAAATTTGAAGATGTGCTGGTAGTCATTGTGAAGAGATTGGACAATCTTCTTCTTTGTGAAGTTCCAATGTTACATTTCAGCAATCTTGGAATAGTGTTGGTATATGAATTAGAATTATTGGATAGTGAGTTGTCATAGCCACTTGTTGATTGAAGTTAAATGGATTGCACCTAAAACTCCAAAATAAGATTGAGCATATGGTCAACAATGAGATGTCATTTGTTGACAACATTTTATGGAGTTGTATATATATTTATATTGATGTTATTAGCTTATCACCCAAAGTCCTAGGGCTCAAGAATATATATATTTGTTTGAAATTCCATATGGTCATAGGATCATAGTAACACAACTAACTCACAAATTACATGATATTATGTAGTACAACCCACAAAAAACAAACATTCATGGAGCAAACAAGAAGGCTCAATTATTTCTCAACTCGATTGACTACATACAATGAGTACCTAGGTCATTTTTATAAGCAAATGTGTACATGTTTATTGCTTGATTAATTGTAATTCAGTAAGGCATAACTCGACTAGCTATGCTTAAAATAGATAAATACTCCAAGTGAATTTTATTACAACTTGAGATCCATTAATGCATGGTGAAATCAAGATAAGTGAAGCGAATTAAGTCAACCTTATCTTCATAGCTCCAATATTTTATTTTGATAGTTACAAAGGTATTTATTGTGCATATATTAATATTAATGTACACACATAATATGCACCAACATCTCCTTGTAAAATTGACTTTGAGTTGAGGGGAGGAAGGAAGAATTACATGATGTTCCCTTATAAAGACAACTTTATTCACCCCAGTAGGGATTCAAGATGAAATAACTTGGCTGAAGTGAGTGGCTTGGTCAAACTATTTGTGACTTGATCTTTTAAAGTTACAGACATGATCATTAAGAAGTTGGCATATGTAGTGCATACAGACCTCAATGTGTTTGGTGTGTTGATGTTCAATTAGATTGTTTGTAATGCGAATGACACTCTAAATGTTACACCAAAGATTTGCACATGGACTTGGGGAAACTACATTTTTTAAGTAACTATTGAATCAAAAAAACTTCTTGATTGATATTAATAGTTGTTCGGTTCTTTGCCTATAAAAGAAACATAAATAATACGTTTCTTTTTGTTGGACCCAATGATAGGCCCCAAACCAAGATTTAAAGAGTAACTAGAAGTAGACTTTTGATCATCAACATCACTTGCACAATTATGCATTATTTAGGAAGCAACTATGCATTTTTTATTGTTGGATTCGATAACCAAAGAAATGAATGAAGCCTAAGTTAGACATCTCAAACTAGGTCATAAGACTAAGCTTCACATGGGAATTGTCATGGTAACTACTCCCAATGATAAGTAGGTCATTGAAATAGAGAACAAGGATAAGGAGATTGTGATTTACATTTTTGAATGTAGACAATGGAATTGGATTGACACTTGAAAAAAATAGAACCAAAAAGATAACTATGCATCTTTTCATACCAAGCTTGGGTAGATTGCTTATGACTTGTTATCACATATACATTTTCACCCATGCTTCCATGATGCAGCATGCAAGCTTGTCTCTTTTTCTATTGCATGCTACTTTTACATGGGTTATCAGCATGGATCTACAACTTCATTCCACTTCAGAGCCTTGTTCTTGATATTTTCCTTGCCAGGACTGAGATTCGGGAGTCCAATGAGATGATTTTGGTGATGATCTAGTTCATTACAGCAGAGCAACAGAGTAGGAGTTGGTACACACAATCATAGAGGGGATTATTAGTTGGAGACAGGTATACATGGTGAGATCAGGTACATTTCCTTGGTTTATTTTTGCTCTATGATGTATCTCAGATGCCTGTGCTTGTCATGTTAGGATGATTATGGTGGCCTACACTTACATGTTTTATATTAATCTAAATTTTGTTATGATTGATCAAGGAATCCAATGTGAATATTGTTTCCTATGCCATGCTCAAACAAAATGTGACCCTTAGTGCTAGGTTGGTTCCATAACATTTGTACCTGTCCATCCACTTCACCCACTTTTGTTTTTGCCCCATGACTAAGACTGATAGAGACTGGTTAGATTAAAGACCATTTCCCCATTCTGACCACTATGTATGGTAGACTCCATGTTGCTATGTGTCTCAAGCTATGAATTCTTTGTCCTGGACAATGTGGCTGGGTTCATAGGGTTGTTCTCCTTAAGTCCTCAAAACAAGTGCTCCACCATAACAATGTTGCTAAACACTAAAGCATCGGAACGCATAAAATTTATATCTAAAGGATGCAAAAGTATAAAATATTGAAAAAGGTAGTCAGTGGCCAAGAGGTTGAGCACTCATACCTTGTATAGTGTAAGGCTCAATTTGTCCTCCACGGGGGCTCCAGGGAGAGGCAAACTCATTGGGGCTATGGATTGCTCGCTGGCGGCGGGTCTAGGCCTTAGTCTTTTACTAGAAGCCCAAAAGGATTTCTAGGGCACTCACTCTTGTAGGATGTCTACCATCTTATGTTACGTATGAAAAATATTGAAAGGTTAATGGTCAAAGGATGAGCACTCACTCTTTGTGTCGTTTTCAGCTCAATGGTCCCCATAGGGCCACAGGGTGAGACTAGTCTAGAAAGACTGGGTCTTTGTCAGTACTGGAGCCCAAAAGGATTCCAGGGCACCATCCTTTAAAGGTTGACCTATATTGCAATAAATTTGCAAAGGAAAACTTGCTAGATTCTGAGGGAATCATACCCAAGTACTTTACCCATCTATGAGTCACCTCCATCCCCTATTGCTATATGTCATACATATGTCACTTTGGTAGAGTATATTGGTTATCAGTCGGATAGATCACCAAGTCAAAGTCAGTCAAATTCATTTCCCCTTGCCTTAGCCTTTTTGATCCATCATCACCCATCTATAGCACATAGATTACACTTTGTGAGTATGGCATGAGCAAGCAGATTTCCAGAGGACTCTAAGATGTTTCAAAAGCAAAGGTATATTTTATTATAATTTTATTGTTGGTCACCATGATTATGAATAATTTACTGAATTTTGGTTTTGATATACACCATTGGAGCATGTCTTACCTTGGAATGTGGCAGGATCATACCAGTATAGTGTCTCACCTTGATTTTGGGTATTTTGACCTGGTCAACCTAGTTGACCAATTCATTTTCAGTTCCCAAGGCAGTGACTCAAAAATACAACATGGTCTATATTTTTTCCATACATGCCTAGGACCAATACTATATTCTCAGTTTTGAGATTTTGGCCCTGGTTCCCAAGATAAGTGATTATTATCACTTAATTATTAGTCAGATGATCATTTTTTATTCTAGATGGCAGTATGATTGGTTATCCTAGAGCAGATAAATGTTCCAAGGGGTATGAGTAGTCACTTATACCATTTTTATATGTCATCCAAATTAATCAGTTTGCCCCAATTTGTACCTTGAACGGAGTTATGATGGATTTATCAATTTCCAGAGATTGTACCAACAAAAAATGAACTAGAAAATCACTGAAAAAATCGATTTGGCCTCTTGGGTCAAGGAAATGGCATGGAATTTTGGTATATGATGTTTCTCAGCATCCCAGACAGTCCTCTAGTAGTTTTCAGTCAGTATATGTCCATATTATTTATTTATGGCTCAACCAGTGAGGAAATCCCTCAAGGGGCGGCCCCTCTAATTGGTTATTCATGTATTTCATGATTATATATTATGATTTGAAGTTGTAAATGGGACTAGGGTGAATTAATCCCCTAAGTGACCCCCCTCGGTGTATTATTGTATCACAGTTCATGTTATATTTTGAGTTTGACTTAAGATAGGTGTCCTTGAGCAAAGTGCGCCCCCTTTGGTTGACTTAGTCACTTGATCCATGTGATAAGTTATGTATCATTGATCTCCATCGTTGATGATATTTTAATCTCATTCGTTGGATGATAAAGTGAGTTAGGGTTTATGTCTCTCTAAAACTATTTAAGAGAGGTGACCCGCCATTGTAATTCATGAGCTTTGGCACCGAAATATCACTAAAGATATTTTTGCTTGGGATTATTGATCTGTGTATCTTTTGGATGTTCTGATTTGATGCTTGGAATTTTTTTTCTTCCATACTAAGCTTCATCTGGGATAGATCTTGCATTTTTCCTTTACCCATTTTATTTGTAGGAGAAGAAGGCATGCTAGGAGAGAGAGGGCGACTTTGTGGGGCAACTCACCTTCGTCCTGGCTCTGGGGTGCTTGGTTCGGGGAGTATTTTTTTCTCTATGACTTTTTATTCTCTTTTCCTTTCCATATTTTGAAGATCTCATTCATTTTCCTGATTGGTTGATGTTTCTCTGATCTGGCAAGTTGAAGGGGGCACAAGGGTGACTGACTTAGACATAGAAACACCAATATCTGGACCGGGGAAGTTTATTTTGACAGGATATTGACATTCCTCATCATTTCTAAATCCATATATAGATTCCAAATACATCTCTCAAGTGAGTTTCTCTTCTTTTATTTTTTGCACATGCATTACTCATCATTCCTTAAAAGTTAAAACCCTTGTTTCTTAGATCCATAAGTTCTAGATTACGACGAGCTACGAAATTAAAACCCACTTTTATTTTAACATAAAAACCCTAGATATAATGTTTTGTCTTGATCATACTCCATTTACCCATCTAAAGCAATGGCCAGTTCCTAGGGAAAAACTCCCCCCTTGGGGAAAGTGGTCTTTTCAGCAAACCACGAACTGGGTATTGTTGGTTTCTTCTCCAATTTCCTAATCTTGTACCAAACAATCAATTTGAGTATCCATTTCCACTTAATTTCAACTATTTTCCCCATATCCCAATTTTCCTACATAAACCCTAGGGCAAACTTAGGGCTTTTCACCTGGATACTCTGAATCTCTCAGTTTTTGCTTCAAACTATAATCAATCAGTTAACTAAGATATTCAACCAATTTTTCCTCGCTTTTATATTCTGTATCCATAATTTTAGGGTTTCTTGGTCTTAGGGACACCCCTGGGATGCCTTACTGAGTCTAAAGTGTCAGTATCCTTGACTGGTGTGACAACCGAGTTCTTTCACAAGTCCTGGATATCGTAGGTCACAAATTTAGTTGCCTTTCCTCTATCGTCTTGAATAGTATCATCTCACAGTGCATCTACAAGATTTGTGATAACATGACCATAAAAGGATTTCCCAAAGGAAAAACAAAAGAATAGATTCATCTTAATAAAAACTAAGAGGTTGTTAAATGTAGAATTCTCCATTGAAGTACCCGTGTAAAATGGTGTTTTTGATATCCATATAGTGTTCTTTCCACCATATACAAGCAAAAAATTAAAGAACAAAAAAATATTTGCAACATGGAAAAAATTATTGAGTAAACAACATTTTCAAACCAAGAGGCATCTTTGGAAACATTGTGATCTTTGAATTTGTCCATTCTTCCATATGCTCAAAACTTAGTTCTATAGATTCCACTTGTTGTGAACAAATTTGTGACCTTTCGGGAGAGAGACCAAAACCCAAGTGTCGTTATTCAATAATGAGTGCATTTATTCTTATAATGTTTCCCATTCAAGTAAACCACTTTCTTCTTTATACGTATGAGTATCTGCATTCTTGATGTGCTTAACTATAATCATTGAATCAACTAGATGGAACTAAGATCAAGACATACAAGAATCAATGGGATCACCATTTTAAGTACCCATTGGTTTCCTTGTTTTATATACCTATTTCAAAACAAGGACATGATTTCCATACTAAACTTGAGGAGAGGGGAGAGTTTGAGTCTTCTTTGCATGCTCATCATCTAGAGAAGAAGTATCATTGTCAATAATGATTCAAGTTTTAAAGAAGTAGGATAAGAGAAAAGAGGCAAAGAACAAGATGTACACATGCATGCCCATGAGTCTTCATCAAATCGGGCATCTCTCCAAACTATAACATTTGAAGTTTGAGGTAGAAATGTTCTATAGACTTTAGCATCTTTAGAATACAGCTAACAAAGATACATTGTTCAATTTTAGGTTCCATTGTCCTTAGAATATGGGCCAAGATTTATAACCAAATAATTTGAAATGACTTACATCACAATTGATTTTAGACAAGTTATCTTCTTATACAGTTACATCCATTACTGTTTTAGTACTAGTATGGTTCAAAATATAATGAGCACAATTTATTTCCTCAACCCAAAACTAGGGTACTTCATTTTTAATTTGAACCATACAATTTTCTAGATTGATTTTAATGTTTATCTATACCATTTTGTTATGGTGTGTAGGTTACAATGTGTTGCATTTGAATGCAATGTGTTTCCCCATATTTCATGGGTGTCCACTAAGTTTTTTATGAGGTTTCTTGGGAATAGTTCCTAAGCGTTCTTAGTCAAATCCTAGCATTCTAACGGTCACAATCTCCTCATTTGGAGGGTTCTTCGATAACCTAGGTTTAACTAGCATTATGGGAGGGCGTGTCCACCAAAACAGCAGTTGCAACCTCATTTCTAAAGGATAAGGAAATTATGGTCATGTTTGTGACCTCAGATAGCCTTAAAAATACCTTCATTGTCAAATATAGGTGGTCTCATAAATCCATGTTTTCAATCAATCTGGACACAATATCAACAATGAAAGATTTCAATTCCAACTCTAAGCAGTAAGGTGACTTCTTTGTGGAAGCATACCCTAGCAGCAGTTAGAAGAACTACTTTCATATCTGAGCAATATTTTCCTGTGGCAGTTTAACATTAAAGAGGGTCTAGTACATGATTTCCAATTCATTTTGGTCGCACCTGGGCGCATTATGATAAAAATTTAGGTTTTTTAAAGGTATTTTTAGAAAAGGAAGCAAATCGCTCCACCTTTTCTGTCATGTGGCTTGAGTTTTGGCACCATCCATTTAGAGGTAAATATGCAGTAGTTTTCTCCAACATTAAAGGTTCGGCTACAAACAAAAAACAAGCAATCATACCTACTTATTGATCCAATGGTGCTGCTCTATTTTATTCCTGTAGAAACACCCCTGGAAAATAGTACTTGACATCCAATCAAAAGGGAAGTTTCTAGCCTGTAAAATATCATTTGAGTTTGAGTAAGTCTCATATATCTCATCCATGTTTGATCTCCAGCAGATAGGGAATTTTCAAGCATTTTCCAGGAGGATTTTGCTGTGAAAAAAGGGGACTTGACATTTGTACAGTTTGGTCCAACCAATGAAAATCCTATAGGTGAGGTACCCTAGCATTGAATGTCAGAAAAAAATCCCAGCATGATGAAGAACGTACAACTTTAGGGTTTAAGGGCGTTCACTTTTAAGGAATTTTGCACACCATTGAGGCTCGATGGTAGCCCTGGGTAAATTTTGAGCTCATCGTATAGAAACAGCGTGTGGATTGTTCTCAATCAGCAGCTCTAAGACAATGATCCATGTGTATTAAAGGCCTTGGAAGGAAGAGACTTCAGTTGATGTTAAAGAGGGAATCCACCTTATACTACCCTTGAAATGGCTCAGGTGCCCCAGGCACTTCGCATTTCACTCACCCAAGGAACCTGACTTGGGTGCCTTTTGGATCTGTGGATGGCAAGACACTTAGTTTTTTCACTCTAAGTGTCGGTCTACCATGCAAGTACATTGACATGCATGAGGGAGAGCGACCACAAAATAGGCGCTTAACCCACAGGAGAAGTCACCTGCCACATTTGACGTGCGAGTGCATCGCCTGATGGGGGATCCCATCGACATGGTGTTATTACACGACAGAAGTGGCATGATGAAGAGTAGGATCAGTTGGAAGCCTAGATCATGGAAAGCATGGCATGGGTTTGCTCCCACATACCAAGGGTTTTGGGCATGGTAATATTGGGCATCCAAACTTGTTTGATAAGGAAATTCCATCAAAAGGAGAGTTCGAAAGCATGGGAGCTCAGTTGGATGGGTGCACGAACAAGGCATGTCAAGGAAGCGCGGGTAGCAACCAAGGAAAGTGGGAAAGTGGGTGATTGACCGACTTAGCAAGTAGGACGTCAGTTGGAAATTCGATCGATAAGGGCCGCGCAGACAGTAAGGACGAACGTGTTGGCAATAAAGTGGGCATTGGCTTGTTGGGAATCATCCAAGACTTCGACAAAAAGGCAAGCCAAGCGAGCATCGGCTAGGTGGGCGTCGTCTAAGGCTTGTGCGGCAAGCAACCATGAGAGGGTGTTAGTATGTGCGATAAGGAAAAATGCCAAGGTAGGTGACCACGTGAGGGCCACCCTGCCGACACACCCAACACGTATAAAGGCACGACTAGACGTCGACCAAAAGAAACTTGGAGGCAGAAAAGGGAGTTGCAATGAAGAAGCTCCGAGGAAAATAAAGGTTTGTGGGTGCTAGCAGGTAGCAGGCCATAGGGGCATGCCTTGCTTAGTCGAGAGACCATATTTTGGTTTTGTGTGGGATTCTCTTTGTATGTAAATTTCTCGGGTTTCCCAGTTGCAAAGAGGCTTGTTGTGTTTCCACGGGAGTGCTTCCGGTTGGGTGCCTCCATAATGTTATAACTTTGTAATCAGTTCATGATGTTTATATAAATTGTGGCACGTATTGTTGGCAATGTCCAACACCTGCAATTATTGTCTCTTTGTATCTTGTGCACTTTTACTTGTTTATTGCATGCTTGTTGAAATGGCTAGTTGAACCATCTAAAAGTTACACATTAATAAATGTAGATTTGGCTAAGTGTAGAATCTGCAGGTTGGAAGAGGCGTAGTATGTCATAGTGTGCCCAACTTGGCTAAGTCCTCTGGAGGCTTTTGGGTAGTGTCGCACAACTTGGAAAACCACAAAAAGTGGGTGTGTCAAGCCCATGACAGGTGGTCTGAGAGCAGGTTTAGAGCATACAAGGGTTGGTTTCAGAGACGTCTGAAGGAATATTGGGCACTCGCACCACTGCTTGGCTAGAGAAGTGTGAAAAGTGGCATAGTTGAACGCTCGAGGTGTTTCCTAATTGGGGTGCACAGTCATGACACCTGGGGGAGGCAGGAAGTGGCCCAACAGTGTGCCACAGAAGTGACAGATTGAAGAATGGCGGCAGAGTCAACAGAAGTTGGTCTGAAAGAAGCTTTCAGCAGAGGTACTGTGGCTTCCAAGCCTATCTAAGGGTGATGTTGTGAGCTAAATTTTTGAAGGGAGCTGCACTTGGAAAATTGGTTGCCACACTTCAATACACCTTTAATCATGTAGTGAACTTGACAGTAGTGGCAAGTGAAGGAAGATTCAGGCAAAGCCTTAGTAAGCAGAAGTACGGTACAGTGGTGTCAAGACGCCTATATTGTCAAACATGTCCAAAACAAGTGGAAGTGTTTGTAGGGTGATTCTTAACCAAATGAAAGTTTGGTGGACCTTGGAGTGTCAGATCGAAGTTACCACTCCGCGGGAAATGGTCACTTAGCAAGTGGTCGAACATGAAGTGCAAGAAGAGGGCAAGTCGAAGGACTATTTGACAAAGGCCATGAAGAACTATTTGGATAAAGTGAACTGCATGGTAAGGCTCATAGTCTAGGAATAATAGGAGCAATTGGAACAAGTGGTTGGGTTGGAGTTACTTCGTCGAATGAAGGAAGCTAGAGGTGGGACAAATTAGTTACAGTTGGAACCTCCCAAGAATCCAAAGAAAAACATAGCATGTTACGTTTATGTAGAAGGTCACTTTGTCAAATAGTGTATGATGAGGAGAATGTGGGGAGCTAGCCTCGATAGAGACCAAGGGAAACCCACTATGCGAATGGAAGCAATGAGAATGGTCCATGATCTACTCCCTTAAGATAGAGTTTCTGAAATGACCAAGGAATTGAAGGCGTGTCTTAGGAATTCGACAAAGGTTAAATCGCAGGAAGACCAATAAGGGTTGGGTTTGTTGACATAACGATGAGTGGTTTGAATTTGGAAACATTGGTGGACACTAGTGCCACTCAAAATTTTGTTAATAACAGAACTATGAAAGTATTCAAATAGTGCGGTGGATGTTAGTGGGGATACTTTCAAAACGGTTAACTGTATTAAGTAGTCGATGGAAGGAAGAGTTCTGGATGCACCAATTCAAATTAGAAGTTGGCATAACAAGATAGATTTGGAACTCGTTCTATTAGACGATCATCCAATCGTCTTGGAATAATTATTCTTGAGAATGAACAAAGTAGTTTCAGTGATGTATGGAGATCGGTTAGTGTTTTTCTACCAGTCAGAATTTTGGAGCGTTCCTCTAACATGAAAGATGAAATTGGGGTATTGTCTAAGGATATCTTCAGTTCAGTTAATTGAAGCTCGTTGCAAGCCCAAGAACAGGTCTTCAGATATAGTGCAACAGTTGCAAGGAGCAGCGAAGAAGAGAAAGGATCTGACTAAGGTAGAAGATCGGTTGGCTAGAAGGTTGGCTTAGTTAAAGTCAAGATTTGATTCAATTGTAAGGTGGGTTAGGTCACTACACTGTTTGTAGCACGATGATGACAAGCCACAGCTTGCACCACCACCAACAACAACAAAATTCACAAACAAAGTTGCATTCGATCAGTTGACGGGTAGCCAACGTGACGATTTCCCAAACCGAGGAACTTTTGATGAAATTTCACTTTCTTAAGACAAGTCAAGTCTTGAAGCGAAGGAAACATGAGGAAACGTTGGCTTAAGAAAGTGAAAAATGGGCCGTAGATCTAGTGGATGAAGCAAAGGCATTTCGGTTGCTGTCCAAAGTGACGAAGAAGAGGAGACCCTCCCGACACGTGACGCAACATGGATTGTGGAATTCTGCATTAATGCTATAGAGATCCTAGAACCACAACTATTACAAGATAAGTTGAAGGAAGTGGGATGTCATATCAACAAGGTGAAGGAAATCCTAGCATACTTAGACACTAAGTATTGTTTTCCCTAACATCAAAAGGACAAGAGGACAATACCAAGGGAGTCGAAGTCGGTTTAGGTGCTCTTCAAGAGTACGATCGATATGGGTTGGCATCCTTAGGGATCTCACAACACCATGAAGGAAATTATTGTTCTCCGTTCGAAGGAAAGAGAAACGGAGCAAAGAGACTAGCCAGGAAAAGGAAGCAACAAGTAGAGGCTGAGAAGCCACCTTTGGAAGACGTGCAAGACTGTTATAGAGAAGTAGCAAATTTGAGCACTAAAGAGTTGGGTTACAACTTTGCAGCAGCTGAAGTAGCCTTGAAGTATTTTTGCAGTAAGCATGAAGAAGAAGGTGGATGTCAAAACCCCCAAATTTTCATAAAAATTTAAAATTTTGAGATAACATAAAATGCTAAAAACTGTGGTTTACTAACAGCTAATGGTTATTAGTAAAAGAAACAGTTAAATGATTAGTATTACATAAACTCAAATTACATTAACTAAGCAGTTTCCTTTTTGTAATATGAATAAGGTTTACTTGCGTATTGTTTTACTTCAGTTTACTGATGAGTCTTCTTTATGACAAGTAGGTGGAATCTATCTATGAATCCTGGGCTTACTTAGCATTTATGCTAATGCAGAAAGATTACTTGTTCTTACAAGTTTACAGGTGTGATTAAACGAGTAACTAATTTCATAAAGTATCCAGAAGTGTTTCTATTTGCAATTAATAAGCTTAATAAATAAGGTGCTAAATTCCAAGCAACTTCCATGAGGTAAAAATAGTTTGCTTTCTTCAGTTTTTCTTATAAACAAGTTTCAATTAAATGAGTTCCTTTCTTTATCGAACATAGCGTCAGTAAAGATATTTACTGTGGCTTTAACTTGTAATCTTAGCTGCATAGTAACTTCTACTTTAATATGCATATCTTGCAACTCTTATTATTTCTATGATGCTTTTCTTATATAAAGTTATTGTCTATAGCAGCTTTTAAGGTAGATGTTTTCCATAAAGATCAATCTTCCATCTTATGCTAAGTACCAGTTATCTTTCATAATCATAAAATCATCCTACCAATAAATAATCTTGGTAAGTTATTTAACAAAAGCAAAGTTGAGAAACAACTATTGACTTTTAAAGTTTAACTCAATTTAACTATGTAAAAGAATTCAATAAATATTCTTTTACCATACTAGCTAACTTTATAGTTTATTTCCAATCGAACGTTGGTTTTATAAGGATTAGAAACAATCATACAATTCTGTTGTTAGTTCGAAGCTTCTAACCAAGTCTAAAACAATCAAAGATCTTGTAAAGAATTCATGATTCTACTCTTTACTATGCTATCCAACTTTCATAATCGTCACCACATTAGTTGTGGGTTTTTAAGGGAGTATGACCTTGCATAGACCATAATGTATATAAACATAGAAATATATAGTTATTTGATGGTTTTACACAATTCAATTTGTACTTTTCATATGACAAATGATCATTATACTTTGCTAGGATTAACGTTGATAAAACATGGTTAACAAAACACTCATATAGTAATATTGACACCACTATATAATTTGATGAATTACATTCACCCCAAGCTGATTAGGTTAAGAATAAAAAGGCTTGTTTTATATCCCAAGCATATCCAATGAT